>JBBPLM010000568.1:1763-12331 GCA_038089795.1 Pulchroboletus neoregius | reverse complement strand
ATTGGGACAGGAGAAAGTGAGAAAAATAGAGAAAAATAAGAGGAAAAACATAGCGTCCATAACAGTTTGTACGGTCCTTTGATGTACGTGAAGTTGGTGAGAGAGGGGGTCCAAGATCATCAGGGTCAAGGAAGCCTGCTCATGCCTAACACCAGGAGGATAGATTTTATGAGCAATATACCTTTCAGGCAGGTATTACCCCAACATGATAGCACCAGTGTTGGCAGATGCAGACATTATCAATGCGTCTTACATAGCAGCCGCTATTGCTCTGCTAATACAACCCCTTGTGCACTATGGGGAACAGCAACATTATCTGTATTTATGACACTGGACGAGCATATAACAACTATTTTTTAGGATAGTTTATCCTGGTTTTCACGTAACCACTGATCTTCAGTCTCCTTAACCCTGGAATCTGGGTATAAGAGTCTTATTCAAGTGTTGCAAGTCGTCAGACCACAGCACTGAACTTGAGCTCATGAAGTGGTTTCGAATAATAGCTAGTCCCTTTTACAAGTGGGACAAAACTGGCAGGAATGATGAGGAGCAGTAACCACACTTAGGGCAGGGGACAAAGTCCAGTGTAGTAACAAAGTGGATAAGACTGGGGGTACTCAGTTGACTACTAAGGTTTATATACATGAGGAGATGGTGCACAGACAATGCAGTACACTACAGGGTAGGTGCGGGATATAGAAGCATTCATGAGAATAGACCTTAGGGGTCATGTGAAAGATAAGTTAAACATGGGACAGGTCATTGCTGAGTCCAGGTCCAGGTCATGTGAGATGTCCCATGATCACATGCACAAGTCATGTGATCATGAAAAGAGAAAAGTGTAAGTACATGTTGCAGTGGAGTCTATCTCCATCTGTTGGGGTGTCTGGTGAGGGCTGAGGATAAACCGTAACACAGTTGGTGGCATTGTGACCTGTCTTCCTGCAGTGGAAGCAGTGACCTTCTCTGATGCATTTTGCATATTTGGTAGAAGTAAGTGTTGAATATACATACTTGTACTATGGAGGAAGCCACTGGCTTACTGTTATGAACGGTACTCTTTTCCCCGTTTTTCTCCTTTTTTTCCCGCTCTCCACACAGTCAGATGTTGACCTTTTTCTTTGGACTTAGTTGTTTCATAGTGCAGTGCTTACCTAAGCACACAGACACTGTTTCATCTTATCTCTTCATCTTATCTTTTTCAATCACGTGACCTAGAGTCACAACCCTTTGGTCTAGCCCCTGCACAGCTTCTCTTTCACACGTTCATCTCCATCCTGTGCAAGGCAGTACCGCTTCTTTTCTTCTCTTCCATTTGATGGCCTCACCTTGGCCTCATGGAATTCATGTCCGTGTGCTTCCATTGTATGGCAGTGCATGTCTCATGGTTACCTTGCTGTAGTAATCTCCGCTGGTACCGGCCCTAAAGTACTTTACCTGTTTGTAGCATTGTATTGGTAGATCCGGTACAAACAGATGTACATACCTAGGTAGTATATAAGGTCCAAAGCGCCAGCCAGAGGACTCAGTCAAGTTCTCTTGGTTTCTCTCCCATCCTTGAGAACTAAGCAAGATAGACCCATAGTTATCCATCCTCCCTTTTTACTCTAGTGTTTCGTCGCTGACTCTTTGAGATTTCGTTCTCAATTGTTGGTCTGTATCACTTACCTGGTGTGCTTCAATTGAGTGTAGATAGAAGTATTGGGTAAAAGATGTTCTATTGTTCTCAGTATACAACTGAGCTTTATATGCTTAGTACTATACAGTTAATAATACTAAGGTATAATATCGCTTGTGAATATTAATGAACTGCGAACCAAAGTACCAAATGACCAGGACTATTGGAACATCTGGAAGTACTGGAATGCTCAGAAACTGCTAGTTCAACAGTAAGTTTTGACAGGGTGATGTTGTCGATGTCCATGGCATTAGGGTCTCTTTGTGGATGATGGAACAAGATGGAGGGTTGGGGGCATCCTTCTTGAAGGGCCTGGATGTGCATTTTCTGTGCATGGAAGGTTTTGGCTTTTTCAATCCATTCATTGATAGTGGTGGGGATGGTGGACATGGAAAGGATCATGGTGGCAATCTGTTGGTCAACTCCCAAAGAGAACTGGTCAATAAGAGTGATGTCATCGGTGATTCCAGCTTTAGTGGCAAGGTTTTGAAAGTTGGTGATGTATTGTTGGAAACTGTTACGGACGCTATGTTTTTCCTCTTATTTTTCTCTATTTTTCTCACTTTCTCCTGTCCCAATTGAAGCACTTTCAGGACTTAGACAAAAACCTTTGTGCAGCGCTTATCTCAGTGCACAGACACTTTATCTCATCTTATCTTTTCTAATCACGTGACTCATGGACACATCCCTTTGGCCTAGGCCCCTGCACAGCTTCTTATTCCCACGTTCATCTCCATCCTGTGCAGGGCAGTACCGCTTCTTTACTTCCCTTCCATTGTGATGCCTCATGCTGGCCTCACCCTTTTAATCTCCGTCATGCTTCCATTCCAGGGCTGTGCCCACCTCATGCACACCTCATGTTCTTAATTCCCGTCCACACCTGCCCTTAAGTACTATACCCTTATGTAGCACTGTATCGGTAGATCCAGTATAAACATGTACATACCCTAGGTAGTATATAAGGCCCAAGAGCCCACCAGAGAACTTCAGTCAAGTTCTCTTGGTGTTCCCCATCCAAAGGCACTAAGCAAGATAGACTCTTCAGTTCACTACCTCTTCACCTTTTCCTAGTGTAAACTTCATCTGATTCTCTAGATTTCACCTCTGGTTTATTGGTTGTTTCACAAACTCCCACCCCTCTCCCACTTTGAGTTGCATGGTACAAGATCTTAGATCTTTCAAGCTGCCTTCATTGCATATGAGAAGCAGCAGAGGAAGAGACCTCCTCCGCTGCATCCATCTCCAAGCACTTGAGCTCAATCTCATCACTCATGCTCACAACCTTTGCCCCCTCTGTTGTCACCGCCATCACTACCAACAAGACCCTTAGTATATCCATCCCGAATATGACCCTGTCTGGGATCAGGGTATCAACAACCCATCCATCCTCCGTCCTCATTGCCGCCTACGCACTATTCATCACCCCTTCTAGTATATAGAGATACCTCTTGTATATGTTAGAAATACTTTTCCAATTCCTGTTCAAAATCTTCTTTTGTATACTCACTTTTGTAGCATTCACTATCATCTGGTCAATTCCAAAGGGACAATCTTTCTACATTCAGCTTGATTATTTTTCCTACACCATTGAAACCATAAAAACACAAAAACAGAAATTGTAGATAATGTTTCTGAAACTTCTTACCTTCCTGTACCTCCTGTATTATTGGCATTGCAGTGGGACACTGAGGATGCATGATAAACACCCATCATTCTTCTTGGCAACCAGCAACCAATACACCAGCATGGGTAGATTGGGTTTTCCAGTTCATCAGTCACACGCAAATAGAAGCCATTGCCAGTTGGTTCTATTTCCAGAATTACCAGCAACAACTGGCCAATAATGAGACTGGAACTCCCCCACTCCCGAATACCCCTGAAGAAGAAGCCTGTGAAGAAAACACTATGATTCCAGATCTATAGATACCAATATCATCTCCGCCACTCCCCCTTTCATCTCCGCAAAATCATCACACTTATCCCCAGAACTTGGTTGGAAGATACTAAGTAGTAAGGATGTCAAACGACAAAACCCAAGAAAGATTTGCCGATGCCATTAGTGAGCTGGCCGAAGCTATCACCAAACTAAAAACCAATGACAAAATCTCACACAAGATTGCCAATCCTGGGAAATGGGATGGCGATTGCAAGAAATTCTGTAACTGGTGGTTGGTGGTCCAAGTCTGGGCTTCCTGCATCACATGGACCAACAACAAAGTCTACACCATAGCTGTTATGGATGCTATGTTTTTCTCCTGATTTTTCCCAATTTTTCTCACTTTTTCCTGTTCCAATTGAAGCACTTTTGGGACTTAGACAAAAATCCTTCATGCAGCGCTTATCTAAGCACACAGACACTTTTATCTCATCTTATCATTTCATATCATGTGACTCACAGACACAACCCTTTGGCCTAGGCCCCTGCACAGCTTCTTCTTCCCACATTCATCTCCGTCCTGTGTAGGGCAATGCCACTTCTTCGCTTCTCTTCCATTGGGATGCCTCACATTGGCAGCATCCTTTTAATCTCTGTCTGCTTCCATTCCTGGGCTGTACCCGCCTCATGTTCACCTCATATCTTTAATCCCCATCTATGCCTGCCCTAGAGTACTATACCCTTATGTAGCACTATATCGGTAGATCTGGTACAAACATGTACACATCCTAGGTAGTATATAAGGCCCAAGAGCCCACCAGAGAACTTCAGTCAAGTTCTCTTGGTGTTCCCCATCATCTGAGGGATACTAAGCAAGATAGACACATTAGCTACTCTTTCACAAAACTTTCCAAGTCCTTTTCTACCTATACTTCATCTGACTCCACTGAGTTTCGTCCTCAGTTTGTTGGTTGTATCAATAGCCATTCTTTCCCGATTCAAAGGAAAAGCTATTGACTTTACCTGAATTCTCCGAGATCAGTATATGGCCAAAGAGTCTCATTTTGAAAGAGGAGAAGACAGATGCCTTACCACCATCTGTTACAGCACCAATGCATGGCCAATGGCTGATGATTTGGAACACGAAATAAAAGAACATTATCAGATCCAGACCTTATTCCATGAATCCTATAAGGAACTCCTTGCCTACAAACAGAATGGTTGTGACATCAATGACTTCTTGGCCCAGTTCCATGTGCTCAAGGAAGAAGCCAAGGTCAAGGACCCTGAAGCCTATCATCTGCTGAAGAAGGCAATAAATTACAAAATTTACTTCCACAAGTCGCTCCACATGACACATGCAGATTACAACAACATGCAGGAAAATTACAAATGCATTGGGATGTCCTTCAAACACATGACCATCAAACGAGGAGCCCCTGTCTGTCAGAAAACTCATTGACACCCTCCCCCTCCTCCTCGATCAAACTATTGATTCCCTCCTCCCTGTTATCCTCCCCCTCCACGTTTTACCCTGACAGGAACCCAACCAGGATGAGGTGTACCCATGGAAATTGGGGCTATTCAACCACAACAGGACACGTGTACCTGTTTTGGATGTGGTAAATCTGGTCACATTTGAAGAAACTGCCCTGACAACCGTGGAGGACGTCCTAATCAGATGTCTGCCCGTCAATTATATATCCATTTCCTCGTCTAATCCGGTATCAACACAGGATATTCCCTTGGCTTCCACCACCTCCATCTTGGCCATCAGCGGTCCCTCATCTACGGCAGCTTATACAATGGAAGAAGCTGAAGCCTACTGGCATGACCACATTGAGGTAGAACTCCATCAAAAAGCTGCTGCCAGTCTCTCCACCACTCAATCAGGAAAAGACAAGACCATGTGATTATAAGAGGTGATCACATGGACAGACCCCTTTCTTCTGTACCACAAATGGACAAATTAAGTACTTCGTGTAGTAGTGATTTGAACACTTATTTAGATTGTAACGAAGATGATTTCCCTATACCTGTTTTATCTGTTTTGTTATGTACCATGTACCCCATCTCTGACAGGGCATCTCCACAGAGCGTGGCACTGGAAATAAAAAATAGTGTGCTTGATTCCCTCCTACTGGAAAAACAAAAAAAATATTGATATCCACAAATCCTCTTCTATATCTGTTTTTACACAATCAGAAATATGTACATATGCCCCGGAGACCTTATCCCTACAGGGAGAACTATCCTTATTTGTTAATATTCTGTTCAAACACCAAGATCTATGGAGGCAGATGATTGTCAAATCCCTTCTAGATTCCGGTGCTGTTCAGATATTTGTTGACAAACGATGGGTGGAAAATCAGGGATTGACTTTACATAATCTCCCTCAACCCATTTGTGTTAACAATGCTGATGGCAGTTCTTCTTCACACAGACAAATTACCCATTACATTACATTCATAATCCAGTATCAAGGCCATTTGGAGGGAGTAGATGTATTGGTGGCAACATTAGGCACCCATGACCTCATCTTAGGGTTCAATTGGCTCTACAGGCACAACCCCAAAATCGATTGGGTAACCCAGGAACTACAATTCAGCCGATGCACACAATATTGCAATGAATTAAGGGGGCACCAATTACCTGATCCTTCCTGTATCCCAGTCTTGTTATGAGAAATAGAGGAAGATCTCCAATCAAAAGTACCCCCTGTGTATCATGACTTCCTGGATGTATTCTCCAAAAACAAATCCGAGCACATGCTGAAACAGACCAACAACTGAGGATGAAACTCAGAGAGTCAGAGTTTAAATCACTAGGTAAGAAAGGGATGAAGGATAGCTAAGGTGTCTATCTTGCTTAGTCCTCAACAATGGGAGAAGACCAAGAGAACTTGACTGAGTTCTCTGGCTGGCGCTTTGGGCCTTATATACTATCTAGGTATGTACATCTGTTTGTACCGGATCTACCAATACAATGCTACAAACGGATAAAGTACTTTAGGGCCGGTACCAGCGGAGATTACTACAGCAAGGTAACCATGAGGCGTGCACTGCCATACAATGGAAGCACACGGACATGAATTCCATGAGGCCAAGGTGAGGCCATCAAATGGAAGAGAAGAAAAGAAGCGGTACTGCCTTGCACAGGATGGAGATGAATGTGTGAAAAGGAAGCTGTGCAAGGGCTAGATCAAAGGGTTGTGACTCTAGGTCATGTGATTGAAAAAGATAAGATGAAGAAGATAAGATGAAACAGTGCCTGTGCACTTAGGTAAGCACTGCACTATGAAAATGTCTAAGTCCGAAGAAAGGTCAACATTTGACCATGTGGAGAACGGAAAAAGAAAGGGAAAATCAGGAAAAAGGATACCGTTCATAACACATGCCTGAATGAAAACCTTGGGATCACGCCATTAATCTCAAACCGGAGTTCATACCCAAGAAAGGAAGGGTCATTCCCCTCTCCGACCCAGAGGTGGAGGAAGTATGAAGTTTCATAGATGGGGAACTCAAGAAAGGGTACATCTGCCCCTCAAAGTCACCACAGACCACCCCTGTCTTCTTCATTCCCAAGAAAACCGGTGATAAAAGACTAGTCATAGACTATTGATATCTGAATGATGGCACAATAAAAAACAGCTACCCTCTTCCACTCATCCCCACCCTCATCGATCATATCCAAGGAGCTGATATGTTCACCTGTCCAGACCTCAGATGGGAATACAACAATGTTCACATAAAAGAAGGTGATGAATGGAAGGCTGCTTTTGTTATGCCAATTGGGGCCTATGAACCAGTGGTAATGTACTTCAGTATGACCAATTCCCCTCCTACTTTCCAACAAATGATGAATGACATATTTAATGACCTAATGATTTTCACAAAAGAAAAAACATGTCAAGAACACGAGGCAATTGTAAAGGAAGTATTGTAGCAATTATGTGACAATGATCTATTCACCAAACCAGAAAAATGCATTTTCTCCACTAACAAAGTAGATTTCCTAGGAATGACCATAGAAAAGGGTGGTGTCAGCATGCAGACCATGAAGGTCAACACTATTCTCAACTGGCCAGTCCCAGTCAAACTCAAATAATTACAGTCCTTCTTGGGACTTTGTAATTATTATCATCATTTTATTGATGGATTTGGACAGATTGCTCGACCCCTCAACAACCTTACACGAAAAGAAACCCCCTGGCAATGGACTGAAGACTGCCAAAAAGCATTCAACACCCTAAAACAACAGTTCACCAAAGCACCTCTCCTTGCCTATCCTGACACTACCAAAGATATGCAAGTTGAGACCAATGCCAGTGATATTGCTACAGGTGCAGTACTATCTATAAAAGGAGAGGATTCCAAATGGAGGCCCTGTGCCTTTCTGTCCCATTCCTTCTCTTCCACAGAGTGGAATTACCCTATTTACAACAAAGAACTCCTGGCTATCATTCGAGCCTTTGACAAGTGGTGTCATTACCTAATCGGGGAGAGCGATTTCAAGATCTGGACCGATCACAAAAATCTTGAGTATTGGAAGAAACCACAAACTCTATCCGGTCACCAAGCTCACTGGCATGAATTATTACAAGAGTTCAACTATACCCTCATCTACAAACCAGGAGTTAGCAATGGTCGTGCTGATGCCTTGTCCCATCAACCAGATCATGGAGATTGTTACAACTTGTAACATTTTCATGGACTTATTCACTGACTTGTATTTCTTTTCACCTTTGTTAACAGACTTATCCCTTTCACTTCTACACTACCCTTCTTTTCTAGGTCACATGACCTGATGTCATGGGTCACATGCCCCACTTACCTATGCGATCTGGGTTATTCCCTGGATCTTTCCCTTTGTCGTACACACCTTCCTGATCCCATCATACCTCACAGCAAAGGCTATGTCTTCCATTCTCTCTTTTAATATCCACTTTATGCTTCTTTACTTCTTACCTTCCATTTTACCCACATTAACCTCTGCTTTGCCTCATGCCTAGCACATGTTTGCATTGCCTCTTTAATGTCCGCCTTATGCCTACCCTAGACTTACTATACCTTATTGATACAACCAACTATCTGGGGATGAAACCCAGTAAGAGTCAGATGAAGTATACGGTAGAAAAGGACTTGAGAAGGATGAAGAGTGCTACTGTGTCTATCTTGCTTAGTATCCCTCAGATGATGGGGAACACCAAGAGAACTTGACTGAAGTTCTCTGGCAGGCTCTTGGGCCTTATATACTGCCTAGGGGTGTGTACATGTTTGTACCGGATCTACTGATACTGACTACATAAGGGTATAGTACTCTAGGATAGGCATAGACAGAGATTAATAACATGAGGTGAATGTGAGGCATACATGAGGCGGGCACAGCCCGGGAATGGAAGCAAGCGGTAATTAAAAAGGTGAGGCCATCGTGAGGCATCACAATGGAAGAGAAGCAAAGGAAGCGGCACTGCCCTGCACAGGACAGAAATGAACGTGGGAATGAGAAGCTGTGCAGGGGCTAGGCCAAAGGGGCGTGACCATATGTCACGTGTAAGAAGGTGATAAGATAAGATAAGAGTGTCTGTGCGCTTAGATAAGCGCTGCACGAAGGATTTTTGTCTAAGTCCCGAAAGTGCTTCAATTGGGATGGGAAAAAGTGAGAAAGATAGAGAAAAATCAGGGGAAAAACATAGTGTCCGTAACACTTATTATATCCATGTATCGGTAGATCCGGTACATACATCTACACACAGTAGTATAGTATTTAAGGCCTAAGAGCCAGCAGTTGAACTCCATTCAAGTTCTTCTGTTCTTTCCCCTCAACAAGGGTTGGAGCACAAGGATCAGGTCACTTTCCCTTTCTCACAGCTTAGCAGTGGCCTTGGACAAATGTCGTCCTTGGTCATTGTTTGGGTTGTTACAGAGATGCCATGAAAAACCATAATCAGAACGTAATGGTACTCTCCAAAACCCTATTTATAAACTCTTCTTTGCTTCATCTATCTTCCCCTTTTTACCAAAAATTACAAAAAGAATCTTCCCAATTGGACTTCAATACAATAGATAGCTACAAATACTATGCAAAGGAACAAATCTATAAAAACAAAAAAAACATTATTTACATACCTCCCTCACTCCATATGGAGTTATTAGAACTTTATCACAATTCACCTGCCTCTGGGCACCTGGGTCACACTTGTACAGCCTTTTCCTTACATAGACACTATTGGTGGCCTGGAGCTACCAAGGATATTAAAAACTATGTAGACCACTGTTAGGTGTGTGCCCTCACAAAGGGATCGTCCAAATCACCACAGGAAAATTAATCCCTCTTCCTATTCCCACCAAATCTTGGACTGATATTTCTGTAGACTTTGTTACTGGCCTTCCCCTTTCTTCGACCTTTGACTCCATTTGTACTATAGTTGACCATTTCTCAAAAGAAGTCGTACTGGTACCTTGCCATAAAACAAATCTCTTCCCTAGATCTCACTAAATTATTCAGGGATCATGTCTGGTGTATCCATGGGTTACCATCCACTATCGTCTCTGATCGGGGACCACAATTCACATCCAAGTTTATGTGCAATCTATGCCAACTACTGGGAATCAAACAGAAACTCTCAATCACCTACCACCCCCAAACTGATGGTCAAACTGAGTGAACAAATCAGGAACTCAAGACCTATCTTTGCATCTTTTGCACCAATAACCCCTTCTCATGGGCACAATTCCTGACTTCTGCCAAATTCCACCACAACTCCACCCCCTACAGCTCCACAAAGAATTCTCCATTCTTCCTCCTCTATGGCTATGAACCTCGCTCCTACCCTCCTCTTGGAAAGACCTTCCTCCCTACCCTTGAAACTCGACTCACAGTCCTCGATGAAGCTTGAAAGGAAGCCCTAGCAGTGCATGAGTCCGCCAGAAAGATCATGTCATCAAGATCCAACCACCAATTCACCCCCTGGAAAGTTGGAGATAAGATGTGGCTCGAGGCAACTCATCTCCA
>JBBPLM010000566.1:0-12333 GCA_038089795.1 Pulchroboletus neoregius | reverse complement strand
AGCAAGGGAGGCCCGAGTGGAACTGCCAGACATGGGTGGTGGAGGCGTTGAAGGGGTTGAACAATCCGCAAATGTACGCGGTGGAGATGGACTATGGACAGTGGTATCAGCAGATGGAGATTTTGGAGGCTGCATGGAATGTCGGGGATGCCTAGGTGGGCGACTTCGAAGGTGAAGGTGTAACGGGAATATAGCATCGACTTGAACAGGCTAGAAATTTGCACTTGTAGTATAAAACCATCCAGCAGCTGTATCGGCATGTTCTCTGTGTTTCAACTTATTTGATACTGGTTCTATAATTCTCCTCGAAGCTGGGTGTTTCGTGTGGCAGGTGGTAAGCCGACGGGTGCTATTGAATTTACGTTCCTCCGACATCTAACTGAACGGGCTGTACTTACCTGACATTGCTGCCCGGCCTCTCCTACCACATGGCACATCCTCGGTCGGCTAACGCACGCCTGGACCGTACTCTCCCTGAGAAACGAGCGCTCAATAGGGCAGAACAACTCTCCCCTGGGAAACCATTCGAAATCCCCCTAGAGTGTCATCGGTCTGAAAAAAAAAGCAGCATGACCTACCGGTCTATAGCAATGTAGGATTCGTCACGTCCCGCCTGCAGAAATGGATGGTATTTTAACTGCACCGAAATGTCACGGTAGCAATATGTGCACTGTGTACACCCTGCTGGATGGCAGACATACATCGTCATCGGTCGTCCGGTTCATTCAAAGCGACCTTTTACTTTGTACAGGATCTTCCCCTCGCTGAACAGAACATATCTTTGGGCCTGATGGCGAAACTTTTGAATCTCATACTAACTCGGATGGGTAGTACCCGGTGGGCTGTAGGTCAATTTGGGGTGCCACTGCCAGTGGTACGGATGATGTCCATGCCCCCCTAGCCCATCCCAAAGTTCCGTGGAGACCTCTGATAGGGGAATGAATTTATGACGTTAGGGATGGCTTGCCAGTCTTTTGGATCATGAGTACATCAAGTATTGTACAGAAATACGATAGAACAGAAGAAGTGACCAGGCCCCTGGTACTTCGATCTTTGGTCATAGCAAGTTCCTCTCGAGGAATATCCTCCCAGTGCATGAAGAGGTACGTTGTGCTCAGAGAACAATCCAAAGCTCACACTCAAGAAAGAGAACGAACCCGCGTCACAAACACTAGAAAGTGAAGTATACTACGTCCATCTGAATCACAACCCTACCCACCACGTAGTCCCTAACCTGACGCCGCACTACCATAATACCCTCCAGATCCCACACCCGCAACTGCACCTGTCTCCAAATCTTTGCCATCCAACGCCTCCTGAATCATCGAAATTGTACTCTCCAGACTCCGTCTCCGCGTCGACGGACTCGTTCTCGTCGTACCCAAACTCGCCTGGCGCCCATGTCTTCCCCGGAACGGCACCTTGCTCGGTGACGACGTAGGGGAGGTGGGTGTCGATGGACCGCCCAGGCTCGAATTACTCTGTGAGGACGCCAGCGATGTAGACGACAAGGCCGCTTCGATAGTCGATTCAATCGAAGTCGAGGTGGATAGGGCGAGGTCGGCTGCGGAGGGTGTCTCGGGGAGGGACTGGGAGTGCGCGTGTAGGGCGAGGAAGGCCTTGGCTTCTTCGGCGTCAAAGAGTTCGGGCGGTAGGCGTTCGTTTTCAATATCCGATTTTCGTCTAGGCAAGAATGAGCGCGTGAGGTTGGAAAGAGCGGGGAGCAGAGTGGGGGTAGAGACGTACGCGTCGTCGAATCCTGAAATGGCATCCTTAATGCCTTCTGTGCCCAACGCAAGTGTTCCATATGGCAATTTGCCAGATCCAGTTATACTCTTCAATTCTCCCACCTTTTCTGATTCTTCTCTGATAGATTAAGAACCGATGAATCACCCCGCGCAAGAAGAGTAGATGTGACGCCACGAACCGTAGAAGCGCAAAGACGCGTGCCATACGTCCAACAGCAAGAATCTTGTTCTTGATAACCTTTCTCCGCTCAACGGAATCTTCAGGATGTGAGGGCGGCGGCAGAACTTCTTCATCCAATTCTTCGAGCTCTTCCTTGCTGCAAGTGTTAAGAACTGCAACAAGCATGTCTGTGACTGTCCACGGAATCAACATCCGTTCGCAAACAACGAAAAAATAGTAACACACTTTTTTCCCCGACGAACGGCAAGCTCCATGTAAACACATCCATAAAGTTGGGCAACCAATACGGGTGGGGGGTACAATTAAATTGGCGGATATTCATCACGTTGCTCTCATATTTGAGAACGGCAGCTTTGTTGTTGTAAACATCGAGATAGTTTGGTGCAGAGAAGATCGTCATGACAGAAGGGAAACCGGTCGTCTTGGTCTTGCGATACATCCGATACCTGGAAATAGGTTCCGGATACGGATAGGAACAAAAAGGAACTCTGTATTAACGAACGCACCCTGAATCCTGAGCCTCGTGCGCACGAATGATTGAAAGGAGGTTATTACGTTCCAGGAACTGACAAGCAGCCTGGTAGCTGCAACGAGGTGAGTATATGCTGCCGTCGCTTCCTAAAGGAAAGCGCACGTAAAGAAATATGAGCATCCCCGCACGTGGTTATGCACAAAGCTTTCATTCATTTTTTCCTGCCCAAAATCTTCAACTGGATCCGACCACAGAATGTCACACATCAACCCGTGTGTAGGCGGTTCTCGGAATCGATCAATCTAGGGTCGCCCTTGAGGAGTACACCATAGGTGACAATAGGAAGGGACATACTGCGCGGATATCATCCATCGTGTTTAGCTCGGGTGACAAGCCACCGTGTATGCATAGGAACTGTTTGTTCATGATAGCGGCGAGCGGCAGCGCACAAAACGACTCCATGCAAACATCGTAGATGCGCTCAGAATACTTGTGCTTACCTGATTCGGGCCATAACCAATTAGTGTTTCGGCTCTAGGTAGCGAACGCAAGGAAAGACTGACACTCGAGCTTGAACGTAAAATAATCCGTGAGATGTCGGCACTCATGATTTCCACGAAGCAGAAACAGGGTGTCGGGATACCATATTTTCAATGCCCACAAGTACAGCACGCACTGTTGAGGAGGTGGTTAATGGCTTGTAGAGTAAAGGGAGATGGCAAGGATGCACCTCAATGCTAAAGTAACCTCTGTCGACATAGTCTCCAAGGAACAAGTATCTTGTGTCAGCGGGGCTCCCACCGACTTCGAAGAGTTTCATTAGGTCATACTAGCACAACGCCATGGACCATTGGTCAATTCACAGCGCCGATAAAACAGAACCTGCCTACGCACATATTGTCCGTGGATATCACCACAGACTACAACAACGAAGACGCTAATCAGCACAACAGTGAAGGAGGACAGGTGTGACCGACCTGTGATCGGGGCATCGATCTGGAGGACATTGGACTCGACACGCAAAAGCGCTGTCGCCTTTTCGATGATCCATACCGCATGGTCCTCACTTATTCGCCCCTCTCTATAAAAGTGATTTTTGAGGAAGGCGATGTCCGGTTTGGAAGGATCATGTTTTGAGAAAAACTGAGCGTCGGTCGGGATGTTCATCGCCGGGGCTTGCACCTGGGACGAGAAATGTCAACGGCGGGGAGAAACGCTACGACGGAGGCGTACATCTTTGATTACCCGTTCCTGTGTGCTTATAATATTGCCATCTTCGAGGACGTGTTGGGTAAAGTCGACGTTGGATGGTCGTCGCCGGTGTTCTATCTGCTCGATGGCCTTCTCGACGTGGGCTTGGGTGATGGGCATGGTCTTTGGCGTGCTCGGTACTGGCGCGAAGGAAGGAGCGTTCGCGTAATTGGATGGTGCGGTTGGCGGGGTTCAAATGATGGGTCACCCTGGCGAGCTGATGTGGCAAGACAACAAAAAAAAAAGGGTCTTTACATGACTACATTAACGAATACATTCCAATCTCATCATGAGCCAAAGTACGCTCTCAGAACATGGTTTGCGATATTGAAACCGAGTAGAGACACGACATAGCTGGCAAACAGTGGCAACAACGGAGCGAGAAGGATCTCTGCGCGTATCAAGAACGGCAAGGCTATTCAATGTACAAATTAGTCGGATGACTGGATGGTCATGATAAGATTGGCTTACCGCTCAGTCCGAGGTACACCCCATAGATGTATTGAGCGAATCTAAAAGTGAGGTTAGGGTCGGGGGTGCATCAAGGTGAGCAGATGTTACCCTGCGAGGTAGAGCGTGTTGCCGACCAGGAGGCAAACCCACTTGTCTTTTGTAATAATGGGAAGCAGAATTAGTTGTGCGATATACAGCGTGAGATAATACGGGAAGAAGGCATTTGTGTGGACGTCAAAGGCATATGCCCATTCGACTGACGAATCAGCTAGAGATGAATGAGAGGAAGGGGACAAGAGAACTCTGTTGGCAAAGAGGCTGGCAAAAGCCACGTCAGTCAATCGGAATTCGTACAAAGGTGCGCCGTACCGAAGCAAGGTTGCTGTTATCACGCCTACGAACAAAAAATCTCGTAGAATCATGATGAATGCCAGTTTCACTGCGTCCAAAAAGGTGTAAGAATACACCGCAGACCATCCCATAGCCGCCACTGCACAAGATAGTTGAATTGTTAAGGAGAACGGAGAGGAAGCAGTGGTCCATACCAAAAAGGCAGCCAAAGAGGAGAATGAGTATAGCTGGATCATCTCTTGCCCAGGTGTTCTTTGTCTCTGCAAACGCGGTCGTGCCTAGTTCCAACGACGCGAATGTTTCGTACTCACGTTTGTGGTAGTATACATTGCGATAGCTGGGTCGTGGTCAATATCGCGCAACCCTGCAACCCAAGACAGCTCACACTCTCTTCGGGGCGAGGCAGAGATATGAAAGTTGCCATAGGGCTACTTCAAAATCCTAAGCGAAAATGAGCGCGAACGAATTATTCTGCGACCAAACGACATGCCATCTGCTGAAACCGATGCAATCTGCGAAATATGAGCGGTACGCGGCTCGACAGCGAGACATTGGACGACGTTGACGAGGAATGGGTCGGGTAGGCGGGCGATGTCAGCGGGAGGATGGCCATGGTTGACTACAGAGTTACGGCACACGTCGGCATTGCGTCGGAGTATGGAATATTAAATCGCCGCGTTTTTCTTTGCATGCGACCGGTCGTTGTCGTCGTCGTCGTTTCCTCCATTCGCCAGACAGTGACCGCCATGGAAGACGATACAGAAGTACTGGATTGGGGACACGAGGAAGAGGACGGCGTCGCTGTGCATTGCAGCGACCAGCGCACCTTTTCCATAGACGACGCAGAGGACGCCGTCTCGCTCGGTGGCGATGAGGAGGACGAGTTTTTAACTTACCAGTCTCGCGTTCCACAGGACACCATCCACGCCCATTCACCCCCAAAGAGTGGCCGCCAGACAAGACAAGAGCCTTCAAAGGCTCGCAGCGACTCCCCGCGTCCATACGAGTCGCGGGACCATTCCAATGAACGCACAGGTTCCGGCGACCAGTCTTCGCTGTCCGGTCGTACCCATACGCTGGGAACATTTGTACATGCCCTACCGCCCAAGCCGGTCGTCTCTAGTGTGCCGTTCGTCCATCCTTCTCACCCGTCTATCATTGAAGCTACAGCAATGGCTAGTCGTGCCGACCGTGACAAGAGAAATGGCACAGGCTCAAAAGCTAGCGTTCAGGATCACAATGACTCGTTGCCACCCGGTTGGGAGGTCAAATATCCGAGAAGTGGCCGCGGTGTTTACTATTATAACATCCACACCCAAGAGTCTACATGGACTCGCCCTACTGCCACCACCACTCGCGAAAAACGCGGTGAACGGTCTGATCGTCGTGATGACCCTCTTGACAATTCTTTGTCGACCAGGAATGAAATCCTTATCCCACGTGTAGGTCGTGCAGAGAGTGGTGACATGTCTTACGACGATCGCCACTATCGCCCTGGAGAGACCGGTCGGCGGGAAGAACGACCAGCTCCATCGACTCAACTCATCGATTCCTACGTTCCAGATTCATACACTCCCAACCACAGGAACAATCGGCCTTCGCCTCCACCCTCTCGTGCAAGAGACAGGGACCCCACACCGCCACCTCGTCGGCCTTTGTCTTCTGCTGGCTCCTATGGTGATCGTGATGGCGTGCAGAGTTCTCACCGTGAAGCTCCTTCTCTAGCTGCATTGTCTGCTCAAGATCGTGTCTGGGTTGCGCGTGACAGTGTTCCACATGGACGTTCAAGGGAACGCACCCAACGTGATGACCCTACTCCCCCAGAAACTGATCGTCGTAATCTTCCACGAGACACAGAAAGGTCATCGACTCTAAGTACGTTGTCCGCCTCATCCCCTCCCCCCACCTCTCGTACTCGGCGCGTTTGCTCCTCCCGAGGTGGAGGACAGAGCCTCTCGCAAACGTCTCGCGAAGCCTTGGGAGTCGAGCTGTGCCATACGATATCCTATTCCTTTTTGTTCGACTTCCTCGCATGGACACACGGACGCTCATCATGGATCCCTGTCTTCTCCCCTTTTGCCATTTCTCTTCTCTTTGTATCCCTTTTTGCATGTCTCCCCCCACCTTTATTCTTTAGGGCCAAAGTCACCTGCCTCCTATACTCGTGGGTCTCAGGAATCCGCAAATGCTACTCCACACTCCTCGATCAAGTCAACTCAGTCGCTTTCGGAAACACCTGGGAAAAAGAGCCGTTTCTTGCAATCTGATGGTCCCGCTCAGCACAGTCATCGACAATCCGAATCCCGTGATGCCAGCATGCGGCGAGCCCGTACAGATGATGTTGCCTCCCACAGTGCTCGCTACGTTGACGACGTTCCAAGCTCGCGCTCAATGTCGGACGTACGCGGGGACGATGACACTCCTACCTATCCTGCATCAGATGCACAACGTACGTCTTTGAACCATGCTATACAACATCCATCCTCATGTCAACGTCGACTCGCGTATATGTGTCTTTGCTTCTTTCATTGTACTCCCTCGATGGACATTCAGGACCAGGATCGAGGAAAAGAACGGCTTTGCCTTCACAGGATGAGGTATTCCGCCCAGGTGCAAGGCCGGCTCCTGTTCAACGTGCCGGCGGTTATCCCTTGGGACCTGCTGGCCCAGCTCCAACGTCTGTGCCTGAAAATCGGCTTATAAGTCGGGTAGTTCCTGATGACACGCTACACGATTTGACGCGACGCAGTCCTTCTCCACCACAATCTCAACCTTGTCCTCCTCCTGCTGAGCGTGACGATCGCGATCGTGGTCGTGCCCGTTGGTCCAAACCGCGTGCAAACGGACCCTCGCAAATGGATTCACAGACTACGCATGAGTCCTCGATGGGTCGTGCTCATGATGCTGCAATGGATGTTGATGACGTTCCTTTGACTAGGTCGTCTGATCCACCGAGAAAACAGATTCCTCCGAGGCGACCAGCTCTGCAGGATGAGGTACCAAGATATCCGAGGGCGATGCTGAACTCAGACAATGATGGTCCACCAAGAGGTATATTTGTTACTCCTTCATGCTTGTCTGGTTGCTCACGAACATTGTTTTCGTGTACAAAAGGTGTTCGTGAAGCCCGAGACGGGATCGATTCAAGACATCGTTTCGCGGCCGATGATTCCTCCCGTTTCGGTTCTTCAAGAGATCGACAAGGGATGGAACGTCATTTCGCAGATCAAACCTCACAAGCAAGTCTCCGCACTTTACCATGGAAAACACTTGACTAAAGCCCCGTTTCTACCCGCAGAAGGAGCCTATCCGTGGTGTCGAGACCAAACTTCCCCCTTCTGGATCCAACATCAAGCTGTCGGGGACAAACAACATACCCATTGGCGCCAGGAACAAGTTTGCAGGTAATCCCCCCCCTGCCTCCCTGCCCCCAAGCACTACTCGTCGGGCCCCCACCGCTACATCCGGAAGTAACGGTGAACCTGTTGCCCCGAGGCGAGATCGCGTTAACAGGGACCACGAACGACCTGTAAGTTATTCGACTATACCCGCTGCGATGATCTCATTCAATACTTCAGCCGCATCTTGATGGTACCACTGGTGACCGAGGTGCACCGATGGAGGACACTCAACGTGAAGATACTCGCCGATCTCCTGTAAGCCCCTATTTCTTGATTATTGCTTAGCTGACATGTCTCGTCGAATAGCCAAATAACCCGCGCGCCCTGCCTCAGACTGAACCAGCAGCGCCACCAACTCGTCCTTCGCGGGCTGCGTTGGGAATTGTGAGCCATCCTTTGTCGAGCATTCCTCGATAGTTCATTTGACCCTGGCTTCTTTTCCCTCTTAAGTCTCGATTCGGGCCACCTATCGTTAAGGAAAACACAGAACCTGTTCGACCGCAAAAGAGCGTTTCCTCGGAAAGCCTTCCTTCAGAAAAAGTTCCAGAGGGTTCGACGCGTGCCACCCCACCCCCGCCTTCCCGAGAGTCATCGGTGGCATCATTCAAAGATGTAGCACCACCATCTGGCCGACCCTCTCATTTACCTCCCCGGCCTGCAAGTCCCCCTCGTGGATACCGATACCGTTCGGGAGACGCCGATAAGCCATATTATCGTCCCAACGCGCGAAGCCCAGGCGCCCACGCTCGGGGTAATGATGTAAACGTTGAAGTGCCTGGACGTCCCAGGCCATCCTCCCCGCCCCCTCGGAAACGTACGATGGATACTTATCCTTCTGGGCCCTCGCCAGCCCCTCGGGTTAATCGGGACGTGCATAGTCCACAGCGTTCTCGGACGAACTTCCGTGACTCTGAGGTTGACCACCATGTTGCTCGACCTCCGGTCCCACCAGCTGTGCAAGATGAGGGTCGTGACCGCGCGCCACCGCCTATGCACCCCGAACGTGCGCTCATGCTCCAGGCTAATGGCTTGCCTCCACGACCACCTAGTGCGCTTGGGCGAGCCAGGTCTGTAAAGGTACCAAAGCGAGACAGACGTGACGATCACGATCGTGCAGAACCGCTACGGGGAAACAGCAGGGGGCGCTATCGCTCCGCATCACCTGCTAGCGAGCGGCGCCGCTACCCTGAAGATGATCGTTTGGTGGGGTATGGAGGTGGAGGTGGAGGTGGAGCGTCCTTGCTGGATCGGTTGTCGCTGGATGACGGGAGTCGTGTCAACTCGCCTTCCTTGCGTGACCGTGTTCAGCTCCCGTCCAAGCGAGACAGGGAGGATATGTTGGCTGGCGATCTCTCTCTTGATACCGAAGGCGATGATTACGATGGAACAAAGAGGGTGAGGAGGCGGGGAGGGGCCAAGGTGCGCAAGGGTAGGCTTTGAGGTATGAAGAAAGGAGTTTTGTTTCGATTCGTCTACGTGATATGTTTTTTTTTCCTATCCTGCACGCCTTTCGTATGTTAAAGCCCATGTCCCTTATTGCACACTGCAGTATTCAACGAGCATCTCAAGTCGCAGCTCATTCATTTATTTCATTATTCCTGGTATTTGTTTCATTCAGACGATCGAGTCAAGTGTCCGAGTCCAACTGTGCCTATGATGATGTTTCCTCAACTGAACTCTCGGCCTCCTGAGCAAACTCGGCAAAAACCTCGGGTTTCCAATGTTCTTGTACGAAATCCATATCTTCCCTTGGCATCCACCATTCCAGGAAAAGAAAAAAGAGGCAATCGACGATGAGGATGGTGGTGTAGATTAACCCCGCAAACGGACCCAACGACAGCGTCCTGTATCACACCATCAGCCATCGCACCACAACACGACGAAAAAAAACGCACCGTTTCACCCGCGTTTCAAAATCAATGGGTTCGGAGCGCACGACAGTGTTGTATACTGTCTCCGTTCGTTCAGCGACGTGCATCCAATCGTAGAAACGTCTGACGCGTGCGTGGGCTTCGAGGGGGTCGTGATTCCCTTGACTGACGATCTGAATCGCCTCCGAGAGTGCGCGGAAGACGTCTGTGTGAAGTTGGGGGGGTGAGCAACGGGATCCTCTCTCGCTCTCTAGACGAGATAGGGGACGTACCGTCTTCGTCCGGGTTTGCAAAAGAGATCATGTCTTCGGGAAGGATCTCTGGAACACCGCCGACGCGGGTGGAGACGACGTAAAGGCCTGTACAGGCGGCTTCGAGGATGGCAATGCCAAAGGATTCGGTGAGGGATGTGTTGAGGAAGATGGAGCCACGGACGAGGACCTGGTGAGCGAGTGTCGGGGCGTCAGCAATGACATTGGGTAGGAACAGAGGTCGGAGGGTGAGGGTGAGGGTGAGGAGTGGAGACAAACTCACATTGCGCACGTCACGATGGCGAACAGGCCCGAGCAGTTCGATTCGGTCTTGAAGAAGATGTCGTTCGCGTGCTTGGAGCAAGTCGTTTAATTTCGGACCGTCTCCGCCTGATGTCATGGTCTTTTTAGTGAACGTCGAGTGCGTTGCGCGCTCACTCACCGACGATAAAGTTGACGTTTGGAAAGGCGGCGCATATGCGAGGCGCAGTGGCGACGAGGAGATCGATACCCTTGCGATAAGCCAGGCGCGAAATGACGACAATGTTGACTATGGTCGTTGAGCTCTCCCGGTCGGGCGAGGAGACAAACCAAGATGGCAGAATGTGGACTTACTGGTCTCGAGCGGTTGGGGCTGAGGTGAAGGGGTAAACTGCTCAGCGACGAGTGCGTTTGGGATAGTGTATACGCTCGATCGCACGACCGACACCGAGGGATCCTCTTCCGAAGGCTCGAATAGTTGACCCCTGAGCACGGTGTTTTCGCGTCTGCCATGTCGGACGTTGACTTTAGTTGTCCATGCAAAGCGTACCTTTCTATTTTATTTGCCAGACTTACCCCGTATGCGAGACGCAAATCACAGCATCGACATTTTTGAGTGCGGCTGCCAGGAGTTTGTTGGTCAAGATGCTCGCCGCGTCTTCGAACCCGAATAAACTGTGGTCCGTAAACACCGTGCGGACGCCGAAAAGGTGTGCATGCAGGATGCCTTCTTGGCCGAGAGACGAGAGACTCGCATGTGCATGGATCAGGTGAATGTGCTCCCGAACGATGATCGTCCGAAAATACGGGAGGAACGTGAAATAGTTTGGCAAGGTGGCAGAGGAAGCGATGGTCATAAAGGGAATGTAGTATACCTTGAGCGAGGGGAGCAACCAACGTACGCCGACGCGGTCTGGAGGGTGACTGTGCGTGATGACAATGACTTTGTGGCCTCGACGGATGAGGTTGGCGCTGAGCATGTATATGTGATTTTCTACCCCGCCGACGTTGGGGTAGAAGAAATCAGATATCATTCTGCGTCAAAGTCAGACACTTGTCGAACGTGAGTATGTCGAACTCGTACGCAATAGAAAGGCCATCATCCCTCATTACACGATAGGATGGCGGGCAATGACGGGCCGCGCCGTAGCTGTTGAAAACAGAACATTTAGATGAATTCAACATCGACAACACGAGTAATCTCCTACATGTTTTGCCGTCAATTTGTTTGAGGGAGAAAAAGGAAAGGACTCCGAGCGGGATTCAGACAGCGTAAAAAGACTAGTTCAGCGGAGGATCGAACTCCGAACCTTCTGTGTGTGAGACAGAAATCATAACCATTAGACCACTGAACTAACTGTTTGTCTTGCGATCGATGACGTTTCTACGAGAACTCGTGGTAACTGGCAGAAAGCCATTCGTCGGCAAACTTCATCACGATTTAAATACTCACGACTGCAACGCTTCGTAAGTCTGGTCTTGGGAGACTAACTGCAACAAAACTAGCTCGATGTATTTTTCAAAGGTGAAAGTGACATTTCCAATGATTGGTTTCTCAAATAATGATCTTGTGGTGAGTTTATCTTGCATTGCAGTGTCATCACCGCTTTCGCTCTGAGAAGCGGACACATTATCATGTATGTTCTCGATTATTATAAGCGACTTCTCCGAGGATGTTCCGTTTACAGGATATTAGGAGCCCTACACTAGTGAGATGGGCACTGTGCTCACGCGCTGTACTTCCGACTTTTTTGGCCACACATACATGGTACATCTTTGTGTCCAGGCCAGCTTAATTTCTCTGTTCTCGCTAAATCTTCTTGACACAGATTTAGTCAATCTCGAATATGTGTGCTCGGCACATGGCTTGAAACCCAAGGTCGCCAAAGTAGTCCTGCAGGGAACAACTATATCCCAGAGAAAAAAAGGTCATCAATTCAGGCACTGCTGTGCCAACTAGTTTGTGATGGGGTGAGACTCAGATATATATAGGTATTGATCTGTTGATTCTGTTCCTACCATCATAGTAAGTCAAGTTATCACAGAATGGTATTATGCAGTGCACGCGCCCATGCATCGCAGTCATCAGACTT
>JBBPLM010000556.1:0-12537 GCA_038089795.1 Pulchroboletus neoregius | reverse complement strand
GTGAGATAAGGAAAGGGGTAGAATGGAAGCATAATTGTAAATGAAAGAAGAGAAGGAACATAGCTACCACGATGAGGTAAGATGAGAAAGGGGAGGCTTGTATCGTGATAGGGGAGATCCAGGGAATATCCCTAGATCGCGAAGGGGGATGCCATGTGATCGGTCAGTCACTCCAATCACATGACTAGGAAAAGGGGGAGGATCACGTGACATTCACGTGACCCGAATCGTAAGGTAGGAAAGGTAAGTTTGTAAAGTTAAAGTAAAAAGAAAAGGAAAAGAGAAAGAGATAGGAGAAAATGTCACGTGAGACATTAATCCGTAACAATCTCCACTCTGCCTCATGGTAACCTCATGGGCACTGCCTCATTAATTACTGCTAACACATGTTCTCCTTACTTTATCCTCTTATGCCCTTGGTATCGTAGATCGGTACCAAACACATGTAATCATTAGAGTAGTATATAAAGGCCAAAGTGCTGCCAGAGGAGAACATTCAAGTTCTCTTCTGTTTTCCCCCACAAAGGGTGCAGTTGTAGATGCTTGGGTCAATTTCCCTCCCCTCTACAATCTGGTGAATGACCTTGGGCATACATCGCTCTTGGTTGTTTGTTGGGTTGTTACAATAACCATCATTTACCTTCACTAGGTGAGTATTCCTATCTGAGCTTTTATCCTCTGTCCCTTCACCTTCAAGGTACCTTGTACTTTGAAACAAGACAAACACCAAGATGATATGGAGACCCTAACACAAAGCCAAATTGATGACCAGTAACTTCAGCAAATTACTTACAGATGGCATTGTACCAATCATCCTCAGTGGTGACCATGGCCAATGAGGCCATTTCCCACTCTCTTCCTTGCCACTTCGACAATGGCAGCAATTTGACTCATTGAGCACTTCTTCACTCTTTTCATGATTTTTCTTGTCAACAGGTCCAAGTTCTGATCAGAAAAATGCAAATGCAAAGGGACTTTCCTTGCCAGAGTGTTCATTCAACTTGACTGGCATCTTTTGAATGCCAGCCTTGCCCTCAACAGCCTAGATCATCTTGTGTGTGATGTGCCCTTTTAATGCCATGGACAATGTGCACTTGAGCTTGATCATGTATGCTATAAATATATGAGACTATTACAAACATGAACAAATCATACCACAGCTCCACATAAACCAATGATGCTTGTTACAACTTGTAATGTCCCTTAGGACATTCCTTTGATTTTTCACTACTTATCATGGACTTATCCCTTTTCTCCTTACTTACACATTACCTGATCTTCGATCACATGATTGGAGGTGACTGACTGGTCACATGACCACTTACCTTATGCAATCTCAGGATTATCCCTGGATCTTCCCCTTGGTTGTCCATGCCTTTATGCCTCCATCATACCTTGCAGCCAAGGCTATGTTCTTTCATTTCTGCTTCATGTCTTTATTATATCTTTAGATCCCTCCACCTCCTATTCCACAGGACGGAGATTACTCCATCACCTCATGCTTGGCCTCACTTGGCCTTGCCTCTTTAATTACTGCCCCCTTATGCCTTCTTTACTATATCTATATCCTTCTATGCCATAGTATCATAGATCAGTACTATACATATGTAAACACTAGAGTAGTATTTAAATGCCTAAGAGCTGGCAAAGGAACTCATTTGAGTTCTCTTCTGCTTTCCTCTCACAAAGGTGCAGGCAGGGGACTTGGGTCACTTTCCCTCATCTACCAGTCTGGCAGTCAGCATTGGGTGTATGTTGTCCTTTGTTGATTGTTGGGTTGTTACAATGCTGCTGTAATTATGCAATGATGGAGAAATGACAATGAAATTATGTAAGGCACTGTCCACATAATGTAGGTGTGCTGAGTCAAGGAGTTGGAGCCTTTTTTGGGTTGCTGACATTGAGGTCTGCATGTAGGAAGGTAAAGCTCTCCAGAAGCATATCAGCCATGTCCCTAACTTCTCAATTGTTATCAGCAGACTGCAAGAAACTCATCACAATTGTGAGAGCTGTAGAGCTGAGATTGTGTTGCTAGTCACATACACATTGATAAGCCTATTTGAGTTTGTTAGTATCAAGTTACAAGAGCACAAACTGGGACATACCACAGAAACTATAGGTCTTTGCCAACTGAAGTCCATTGAGACTGAGTCCAGGTCTTGGACAGAGTTGATAATCAGTGGCAGTGCATAAGCAATAGCACCCCATGTGACAGACCAGGTATCACCATTGCCACCTGCCTACAATAACAATGTTGGGATCAGTACTCTATGTTATTGACCATCAGTGAGTTACTCAGGGGGGAGGTTGGCCTTAGTATAGTGCCCATTGCCTGTGCTGGATGCTACCAAAGGAGTGGTTCTGGTGGATGGAACAGGTGTTTTTGTATTTGTGCTATATGCATTTGTTGACTGGCTAGATGGACATTTGAGGCAGGATTTTGGAGACAGGGTGAACAAGCTGGGAGGATTCTCACTCATTGGGGCAGCCTTTGTTATGCTTGGGTCCAGGTGGGACAGCAAGCATAGCCTTTAAGTTTGAGACAAGGACCAAGGGGGTTCCTACCAAGGGCTTTCCTAGGCAAGACTAGATGTCTGTAGTGACATCAAGAATTCTAGATGGCAGAACAGTCATCAGGGGTCAAGGGTATTTTGAGGACAAGCCACCTGCTCAAAGTGCAGGCAGAGACTTGTAATATTCAAGCAGGGATACAAGGAAAGGAAAATAGATTGCTAGAGCTCTAGAAGGAACAAGTATAAAGGAGAACTAGCTTAAAGATGAAGGCACTCGTCAAGAGGCCCTATATACCTAACCCCAATGTTTAGAGCAGGCTCTGGGATACTGTTACGTGAAGCATATACAACAAGGTCTCTTACTAGACAGACTGCACTCTGGCGATGCTCACGAAGAGACCAATGTCAGATGAGCAATCACTTAGAGATTGATGAGGATGACAAGGGATGAAGCAAGGATGCTTCCAAGGGATAAACTCAGAGGAGACTCGATGGATTGAGACTTAATGTTATGCTTGTATTGCATAGATCAAGAATAAGGAAATACAGTTGGTAAAGAGATACTTTATGTAACAACCCAAATAATGGCGAAGGCAATGTATGCCCAAGCCACTACTCAAGCTGGAGAAAGGGAAAGTGACCCAAGCTTATTGCTCCAACCCACATGATGGGGAAAGAACAAGAGAACTTGAATGGAGTTCCTTGTCCAGCTCTTAGTGTTATGGTTCTTATGTTCACGTGACACTTTTTCTTTTTCTTTTTCTTTTTCTTTATGTTTACTTTAGGACTTATCCCTTTCACCTTCACGTTTACCTTTCTTTTCAGGTCACGTGACTTGTCACGTGATCCATCCCCTTTCGCGATTTGGGATCTTCCTGGGATCTTCCCCCTTGCTGCTCACGCCTCCCCTTACTCATCGTACCTCGCAGCAAGGTATGCTTCCATTCTTTCATTTTACTTATTTCATTTCCGCTATGCTTCTTACCTTCCATTATACTCATGATTACCTCCGCTTGGCCTCATGGTTGACTCATGGGCCACAGCCTCATTAATGTCCGCCTTATGCCTACCCTCAACTTACTATACTCTTATTTAGAAGTACATCGTAGATCAGGCATCCACATGTACATACATGCTAGATAGTATTTAAGGCCTAAGAGCCGGACAGAGAGAACATTCAAGTTCTCTTCTGCCTCCCCCCATCATAAGGATGCAGTAAGAGGATGAGGATAAGTTCCCCCATCCTTCTACAAACTGGCATTCGGCCTTGGGCATATGTTGCCCTTGGTCGTTTGTTGGGTTGTTACACTTAGGCCTTAAATACCACTACTCTATGTAGACATGTTTGTATCTGATCTGGATATAATAAGATATAGTAAGTATAGGGGCAGGCATAAGGCGGACATTAATGAGGCTGTGGCCCATGAGTCAACCATGAGGCCAAGCGGGGATTAGTGTGGGTGAAATGGAAGGAAAGAAGCATAAAGTGGAATTTAAAGATAGAAGAGAAGTACATAGCCTCTGTCGTGAGGTATGATGGGATCGGGGAGGCATGTGTGACAAAGGGGAAGATCCAGGGAATGAACCCAGATCGCATCAGTAAGCAGGCACATGACTGTTACGGTTTTATGTCTCACGTGACTCTTTTCTTTACTTTTTCTTTTTCTTTTACGATTACTTTAGGACTTATCCCTTTCTCCTTTACGTCTTCCCCTTTTCTCTGATCACGTGACCTGACGTCATAGGTCACATGACATCCCCCTTCGCGATCTTGGGATATTCCCCGGATCTTCCCCCTAACTGCTCAAGCCTTCCCATCTCTTATCTTACCTCGCGGTCAGGGCTATGTTTCTCTTCTCTCTTTCATTTCCGTTTTATTATCTTCTATGCTTCTCTTCTCTCCTTCCATTATACTCACGATAACCTCCGCTTGGCCTCATGGTTGACTCATGGGCCACAGCCTCTTTAATGTCCGCCTTATGCCTACCCTCAACTTACTATATCTTATTATATCCATGTATCTGTAGATCAGGTACAAACCCATGTACACAGTAGAATAGTATTTAAGGCCTAAGAGCCGGACAAGGAACTCATTCGAGTTCTCTTGTTCTTTCCCCTCATAAGGGTTGGAGCTTAAGTACTTGGGTAATACGTGACCCCACCTCCTTCAGCCACGACTTTGGCCTTGGACAAAGTGTCCTTGGTCATTGTTTGGGTTGTTACAGTGACCCATGACGTCAGGTCACGTGACCTAGAAAGAAAGGTGGCAGTAAGATAGAAAGGGATAAGTCCAAAGTAAAATGTAAAAATAAAAAAAGTGTCAGGATAAGTCCATGAAAATGTTACGATTTGTAACACTTTATATACTGTGGACCAGCACACATGGACCAAGGAGTAAAGGCTAGGAAAGGAAATAGAAAGACACTAATAGAACATTGTGGAAACAGGGGACACTGACCAGTGTGAGAGAACTGTTATGGACGGTATCCTTTGTCCTGCCCTTTTCCTCTTTTCCTGGTTGCACATTGACCATTTCATGGACTTAGTTGTTTTCTTCATGCAGTGCTTATCTAAGTGCACAGACACTCTTCAATCTTATCTTTTCTCCTTATCTTTTTCGATCACGTGACCTGAGGTCACCACCCTTTGGTCTAGGTCCTTGCACAGTCTTCTTCTTCTCACGTTCATTTCCATCCTGTGCAAGGCAGTGCCCTTCTTTTCTTCTCTTCCATTTGATAGCCTCACCTTGGCCTCATGGAATTCACGTCTGTGTGCTTCCATTGCATGGCTATGCGCGCCTCATGGTTACCTTGCTGATTTAATCTCTGTTGGTGTCTGCCCTAAAGTACTTTACCTGTTTGTAGCATTGTATCAGTAGATCCGGTACAAATAGATGTACATACCTAGGCAGTATATAAAGGCCAAAGCGCCAGCCAGAGAACTTCAGTCAAGTTCTCTTGGTCTTCTCCCTTCATCGAGGACTGAGCAAGATAGATGCACTTAGCTACTTTTCATCTTTTCTACCTAGTGATTCCTCCTCTGATACCACGAGTTTCATCCTCATCGTTGGTTTGTTTCATTAGAACTTGACTACCCTTTATCTTCTGCCACACAGGCCCAAGAAACACATGAAGTATCTCACATACATCCTTGTTTCACACATGTCTGACCAGACTAGTGCCTTCCACAAGTATTCACAAGGCCTTCTCTAGGTTTCTTTCCACCTTATGCTTCGGCCTCAGTGCCATCACCTTCCCCCTCAGACAGGTACTTGGGCGCGCCAAAAGAAGGGCACCCAGCGGAGTCGAGACAGAGAGAGCACACCTACGGTGCTATCACAACCATAGAAACCATCGCCACCAAAGAGGAGGTGGACAATGTTATGAATTGTAATGTTTCTCAGGACGTATCACTGACAATTCTTTTATTTAGGTTTTATCATTGGACTTATCCTTTCCTACTTTACACAACCCTTCTTTTCTAGGTCATGTGACCTGATGTCATGGGTCACATGCCCGCTTACCTATGCGATCTTGGGATATTCCCTGGATCTTCCCCATCACCATCCACGCCTCCCCTTTCCCATCGTACCTCATGGTGATGTATGCTTCTCTTCTATCTTTCATTACTGTATGTCTTCCATTTCTACCCTTCCTTATCCCACGATAATCCCCACTATGCCTCATGCCTAGTGCATGTTGGCATCGCCCCTTTAATTACCGCCTTATGTCTTCCATTCTTACTATACACTTATATAGAAGTACATCGTAGATCAGGTCTCTACATGTACAAAACACCCTAATAGTATTTAAGGCCTAAGAGCTGGCAGTTGAACTCATTTGAGTTCTTCTGTTCTTTCCCCTCATTAGGGTTGGAGCATAAGTCTTGGGTCAAGCCCCCCATTCCTTCAGCCAGGACATTGGCCTTGGACACGTCATCCTTGGTCATTGTTTGGGTTGTTACAGACGAGATTTTAGCACAAGTAGTACTAGCGGCAGACCCAAGAGTTGGATCAGTCCACCATTCAGAACTCTCAACACCGAGCTTAGCTACACCGCCCCCTACACATCCTGACACCTACTCCTGGGAAGAAGATCTTTCTGTTGAACTTTGTATAAGGAGTTTCACCCCTATTAATTACTTAATAGTACTACGAGACTATATTTCCTTATTAGGTATATTGTAATTGTATATAACATTCGGACTCAACATCTGAGTTCTAATAGACACTTGTTCTACAACCACTACTGCTCAACAACAACACCAACCTCAGCAATAGTAAGTACATCCTCTGCGTAGATTGCATGTTCAACAGGTTATGAGCCCTGGTTAAGCGTGAACGGAGCGCCTGTAATGGGCTGCACCTGACACTGCTGACCAGGTGGTTTCATATGGGAAACGTTAAACATCGTATGCTGCCATAGGTGCATTGACGGTGGTGACTACACATGACGGCACATTCAATTGCTGCCCGATTGTTGTAGGAACTATGTCATAAATCATTATGTGCCTGTCATGGGCAGCTAGTCTCTATGGGGAGACTATGTTGCTCTATACTAATTGTTGAACTAGCGGTTTCCGAGCATTCTGGCACTTCTGGATGTTCTGATAGTCCCGGTTATTCCGGTACTTCGGTTCGCAGTTCATTAATATTCACAAGCAATATTATACCTTAGTATTATTAACTGTATAGTACTAAGTATATAAGGCTCAGTTGTATACTGAGAACAAAAAAAAGTCTTTTACCAAATACTTCTATCTACACTCAATTGAAGCACACCAGGTAAGCCAGTGGCTTCCTCCATAGTACAAGTATGTACAGCCCATAGGTTATGAGCCCTGGTGGTTGACTCGTGCGGTAACCTGACGGTCACACCACTGGCCGCCCTGGTTCCAGATCTCTACACACAGTGGCTTCTAGCCACAGCTGTGGTCTCAGAGTTCTGATGCAGTGCGGAAACGCCTGCAGAGAATCTCTGTTGGAGATAAGTCGTGCGGAATCTATTTCCGCCCTCACCATTTTTCTTGACTCCCTTGAAATTTCTGTGAGCTGACTATCTCCAACACAAGATCCCCCACCAACCATGTCCAACTCCCTTACCACCCTCGTTCCAGTCATGGACGGAACCAACTATGTCAACTGGGCTCCGACAATGTATGCCTACCTTATGGCACAAGGAAGTGCCTACCCATTGAAGAACAGTCGCCCCACTCCTGCCACAGACGGCTCGAACCAAAAGGAACTTGATGAATATGATACCGACGACAGAAAGGCTTGCAGAAACATCATTCTCCGCATCACCCCCTCCATTCGTGTCAAAATGTCAATGCACACCACATCCCAGGCTCTCTGGGATTCCCTCAAGGATGAGTATGGAAAGCCTGGAATTGCCATCACATATTCCGACTTCAAGTCTGTTTTGGATTTGAAGATTCCGGTGGATCAATTGACCAGATGAACATGCTCCTCACCCGACTTGAGGAAGCGGACTTCAAGCTCTCTCAAAAGGTCCAAGTTATGCTCCTACTCGCCAAGCTTCCACCATCCATGGAAGTTATTGCCCAAGCCACAGCGACAGCTGATGACCTTGACAAGGTATCACTCGAGTCTATTTGCCGTTCCACAATTCTCTCCTATGAGCAAAGGAATGCAGGTTGCAGGAATTCTTCCCACACTACTTCCGACACTCATGCACACAAGATCAGTGCTGTAAAATGCAAGCCGAACACAGAACCTTGCTTTGAACAGCAGCAGTGGTCTCAAAACCGTGCGCCTTCAAACACAGGTCATTCTGGACCCAGAAATGGTTCTTCCGGACATTCCGGATGTGGTTCCGGCGCTTCTGGTGGTTCCGAGCCTTCTGGAAATTCTGGAAGTGGTTCCTGAAACTCTGGAAACTCCAACAACAATCAGTGACGCAATTATTGCAGTCAACATTCGGAGCATGCTGCACAGCAACAAAAGGAGAAATATGCTCATCATATAGCATCACAAGCACTGTTCCCAACCCATATGGATGGACCAGCACCAGCAATTGACCCACGTAGTCTCGCTCACACCACTGGATCAATGTATTATGGACCTCCTGCATTCCCGATGACACTGTAACAACCCAACAAATGACCAAGGGCAACGTATGCCCAAGGCCAAATGCCAGACCGTAGAAGGATGGGGGAATCGTATCCTCGTCCTCTTACTGCATCCTTATGATGGGGGAAGGCAGAAGAGAACTTGAATGTTCTCCTCTGTCGGCTCTTTGGCCTTAAATACTACTACCCTGTATGTACATGTTATGGTGCGATCTATGATACCAGGACATATACGGTTACAGTATGTTAAGGGTAGGTAGAAGCGGTAATTAATGGGGCTGTAGCAACATGCGCTAGGCATGAGGCAAAGCGGAGGTGAACATGAGAGTAATGGAAGGTAGCGGTAATTAAATAAGGAGAAATGAAAGAAGAGAAGGCATAACATCATGGTGAGGTAAGATAAGGAAAGGGGTGACTTGTACCATGATGGGGTAGATCTAGGGAAGATCCCGACCAGGGGAAGATCCATAGATCGTGGAGGGATGTGTCATGTGACCGTACGTTACACCGGTCATGTGACTTTCACGTGACCCGAATCGTAAGGTAAGAAGTAAAGGTAAGCATAGAGAAAGAGAGAAAGAAAAAGGAAAAAGTCTAGTAAAACGTTACATTTGTAACAGACACGGGATGCTATCTCCCTTGCACGACATCTTGACATCACTCCCACATGTGAAACAGTCCGTGCACTGGAAGTGTGCATCCCCCACGCCATTCCCATGGTCTCTTTCCCCCACTCCATCAGATTTGGAGGCCATACAATCATACTGGCCATTCCGGCCTTTTCCAACATTTCTGGTGTTTCTGGCTTGTCGGGTGCTCTGGTTCCGTCCAGTTCCGATGGTTCCGAGGCTCCGGACCCTTCCGACCTTCCGAACCTTTCCGGAATGGACTTGGACTGCGAAGATTTTGTCACATCCCCTCATTTTGGTCAAATCGTTCCGATCCCGGAGGACGATGCCGTCTCTCTTGGTGGAGAGGGGGAGCAAGATGAATTCCTTGACTCCTTCTATCAACATTACACCACCAATGAAGATTATGTAATGGACAATGATGTGTTCCTCAGAACTGCGGAAGAGTTTTTCAGTGATGATGCCGAAGACCATTCAAACATCAGGCATGTACCTACTGCCTACACAGACTCCCCATCTGACTTGTGGATTTTTTCCTTGCAGCAGTATGTGAACAAGGACTCTGTCATAGATACAAACAGTAGCAGTACTACCTGTATGTATCCTTGCCTACACAAATGTGAATATGCTTTCTGCTCAAAATGCAAAGGCAAATCAAAGGCAAATCAAACTTCAAAATGGTTACTCGATTCTGGTGCATCCTCGCACTTTACTAGATCCATTGATGACTTTGTCGAATATCATGCATTCCCAGAACCATCTAAGACTATCACAGCTAGTGGTTCTGCATCGGTACTCAGAACCGGAACAGTAATCATAAAACATAAAGATGACTTTGTGCAGTTATCGCCATGTCTCTATATGCCTAACCTCACAGCATGCCTGATTTCACTCGGCACCTTGCTACAAAACATTGATTATTCTGTTCACGGAGATTTGCAACAAATAACATTGTATGACGATAATGACAAGCAAGTCATATCTTTCACCAAAGATCATCATGACACAATATACTATGTTTCAGCACCAACTGTGTCTTCAAACAACAGAACCAGTACCTGCATGATCACAGTTGATTATGACATCATGCACCGCCGTTTTGGACATCCCTCCAAGGATGTGCTGATTCATGTGCGGAAACACACAAAGTCCTTCCTGGAAATCACCTTTCCGAAGGAAACTTCAATTTGCCCTGGATGTGCACTGGGAAAAATGCCAAACTGAGCCTTCCCGCCTTCAGAACGAAGGGCTACCAAACCCTTTGAGTTAATCCATTCGGATCTCAAGTCGTTCCCAGTGGAGTCCTATCACCGCTATCAGTACATGATTGTCTTTGTAGATGATTTTACCTCTCATGCCTAGACCTTGGCAATACGCACTAAAGATGCGGCTTTGCCTGCCACCAAGTATTTCCTCTCATATGTTTGGAACCAGCATTCTGCCCAAATAAAGGGCTGGATGTCCGACGCTGGAGGTGAATACAAATCCAAGGCATTTGACCGCTTTCCACATGAAAATGGCATCCATGCCTATCAGAGTGCCCCATATACACCTCAACAGAATGGTCGCGCTGAACGAATGATGCACACCCTTATGGATAAGGCTGAGGCAATGCGGCATGAAGCTTGCTTGCCCCCTAACTGTTGGGAGTTTGCTGTTGCTCATGCAACACATATCTACAATCGGACCCCCCTGCGTCGCCATAACTGGCGTACCCCACTGGAGATACTTCAGGGGGAGAAAGCCAACATATCACACTTATGTGTCTTTGGCTGTGGTGCCTATGTGCACTTGTCCCCTGACATTCGTGCCAATAAACTAGCTCTGAAATCGGAAGCTATGACGTACCTTGGTATTGCACCAGGTAATGATCACAACTATCTATTCCTTCAACTGAATAGCCTACTATTTACATCAGCACATGCCTTATTTGATGAGGGTTTCTTCCCTCAATGTGATAAATCCAAACCTCGTGCGGAACATTCACCACCCCTCAGAGCCTCCAGACCTGAGGATGATGTCCCTGGATTACTACCAATTGATGATGATGATGATGATGATGATGATACCAATTCCATCACTCCCCAGGATAAAGGCAAGCAGCCTGTGCGTCCTGAAATGCCTCCTGCTCCTGTGCGGATACATCCTCCGCCTCCTGCTACCCCTCCCAGACATGTTCCGGAAGTGAATGCGCCTCCGGTGCTCCCCCAGAAGTCTGAAAGAGTCCGTCGTGCACCTGCCAAACCTGGCAACATTTATGGTGAACGACGCAATCCCGTCGACCAAATTAAGGATATTGAAAACCTTGGCAAGTGGAAGGAACTCACTAGCGGTAAACCCGCTCCTTCTGTCCCAGAACCAGCTATTCCCGGAGCCATGCCTCCATCTCCATCACTCTCTGAGGCTGATGTTGAGAGACTTGTCCGTGAAGGGGGAGATGCATTGATTTTGTATCTTTGCACTCAGGCGATCCCTTTTAGTTATTCCACCTATACTGGACCACCCAGTTCCGGACCTTCCAACCATTTCAATGCTTCCGGACCTTTTGATTCCAGAAGTTCCCACAGTTCTGGACTTTCCAAACATGCGGAACACTCCACATCTTCCGGACATCCCGATTATCGCGAATGGTCATACAAAGACATTCTGCGGCTTCCTAAACTTGAACAAGACCTCTGGCGCACTGCTTGTCAGACTGAGCTCAACATGCTTAAGCAGTGCAAAGTCTTTGAGTTAGTTGATTGCCCTACAAACCGAAAGGTTATCAAGAACCAATGGGTTTTTGATGTCAAAGGTGATGGTCGCAAACACGCCCGCCTTGTTGCCAAAGGCTTCTCACAGACTGAAGGCATAGACTTTGATCAAGTCTTCTCCCCGGTAGTATGGTTTGAGACAGTGCGGCTCATGCTTGCCCTCGCAGCTCTTGAAGATTGGTATATCTCAGGACTTGACATATATTCCGCCTATCTGTATGGCAATCTCGATGAAGAGATTTATATGGAACAACCGGAAGGATTTGCTGTTCCCGAAAAGGAGTGAAAAGTTGTTACAATTTTCATTCCCTTTCCTCGAGTACTCCTTATCTCCTTCTTCTCTTATCGCTACAATTGGAGAGGCTGCATCACGTCGAACAATAGCTTCCTTCTTCTCACTGGTCCTAACTCTGTGTTCCTATCCTACCTTTAGTTCTCCTTATGATCGGACTTATCATCTCCTCCACCGGTTCTCTCACACCGGTCAGTATCCCCCGTTTCCATCAGATTCTATGACCTTCTCTCTTCTTCCTTTCTTAGTTGTTTCCCCTT
>JBBPLM010000549.1:1802-12777 GCA_038089795.1 Pulchroboletus neoregius | reverse complement strand
TGTGAATGGTTGGGCCTGATACCCGGAAAGATGAGTCTTCTCATCGGCTGCCTATAATGTCTGAGTTATGTCGCTTATGACACAGTACCTGAACGATGTAGTTGCGCTAGACAGATTCAAACTCATGAATTTTCTCGGTTGTAAAGTTCCTGAATCACATCAGATTGGGCCTGCTTCAACACGACGCCCGCTTGTTCATATCGTCGGCACTTGTGAACATGCCTTCGCGGCGGTTCCCTTTTCCTAGAACCTTCAACAGTCCACGCCATCACCTCGTTTCTTTCCCTCACCCGTGTCTCGGACGAGTTCAATTTATACCCGCGATTGTCGCGGACGCCAAGCACCAGCACATGTTACTGCACCAAACATTGATGTATACACACTGGTATCCCTACATTGTGTAGGAGTTTCTAACATGATGTGACACTGACCCCATGACGGCTCTGGGGCGAACGTGTTACATTGTTCAGGCTCCTCACCATGCGCCTTCCTGGTATGACAATGCGTATCCACTTAAAGTTTTATCTAGTACGATTCGTGTTCCTTGGATGATTCCGTCCTCGATGCTATATTCACCTATCACAAAGCACCCCCTGCGTGCGTACGACTTCGTTGTTGGAAGGACGACTCTAACCTCCCCTGATATACCTGCCATGGATTCGCTTCCCTTCACCAATCCCAAACCATTAAGGTCTGAGACTCAGTAGGTCTTTCTCTCCTACCCACCCTTTCCTGCCCCACCAATCAAGATCAAGACCTGGATACGAACATCGCCATATCTCAACGTGAAGTTCTCCTGGCTCGATATGGCGATTCCTTTCTTCAACACAACACCTGCAGAGGTACTAGTTTCTGTGAACTGGTTCCCAAATAGACATTGCAATTAAGAGAGTCTTTTTTGCTTCAATACCGGCAAGAACGAGTTTATTCTCCCTCTTGAGGATGCCAAGCGTGGACGTTGGATGCGCGTCGATGCGGATATGAAGGCTAGCATCGTGATGTCATAATCATTTCCTGTGATTCGTTTGATACGGGACCAACATCAACAGGATCGTGCGGGAAACGGAACCGCCGCGATCCACATCAACGAAATATTCAAGGTCGCTCAATGGCCCAAGGGGAGAGGCACCAAAGTCAAGATCAACACGGTTGGGACGTTCACCGCGATTGATCATATGATTTCTTTCCCCATAGCAACAACCGGGAGGAAGATACGAACGACCAAGTCGAGAAACTTGCACAGTTCCGCTGCAAGGTACGCCACCCCCTGGATGATGACCACGGATTCATCTAATCGGACAGGTTTTCCAAGTGCTTTTATTGGACTCGGGCGCGGAGACAGGCTCGCTCCGTGATGCCCGCAATCCCATCATCACAGAGGACCAATTTTGGGTCTTCCTTGGCCGCCACGCTTCTCAAATGTACCCCGTCCCGGAAGACAACGAAGGTATCTCAGCTTGAGCGAACAGATAAGGTAGCCGGTCTCCACGATGATTATGCACCAGAAGCTGACTCACTAGGCACCAAGAATCCTGGAAGGTCGTCGTTAGAAGTCGGCGTACTGAATGTGCCTCGAGACGCGCGGGCTTTAATGAGAAGGCGTTTAAGGAGCGCAGGGGAATTTTCGACCGGAAGAGGGTGACAGCAGCGGGATCTCTTGAATGGTAGCTGACTGTCATTTTGCTGGATGAGAGCTGCTGACCCTTTGCTCTTTCGATCGATCCAAAATGCGTTCCACAGTCTGTTGTATGTACGACCATAAGTATCGGTCCGCCTCGGTCCGGACCGAGAAGCGTTCCGAGAACACAACCTCTCGCTTGTTCTTCCGCCTCGCAAATCATGTTGGCACTTGCATCTCGCCATGTTTGCAGAGCGAACTTCGGCCCGCTCGTTGGGGCTCCGTACCGCCTTCGACTCCCGAACACCTGTAGACGCTACCATCATAGCGTACTACCACTAGTACACTCTGCGATCAATCTTGTTCTCCCTTCCGGCCCATTCGACGACCCTGCTGTAATTCATCGTGCATCGTGCAGTGAAGGCTCCATCCTGCTTGAGGAGGAAGAATATCTCCTTCCAATGTTCCTGCGCTCAACCTCTCTCTCGACCCCTATCGGCTTCCTAAGGCCCATCGTCGTACAGGAAATTCTTAAAAACACCCAAGAGTCCGGGAAACGATCAATCTGGAATGTGCTTCGCAGACCAGACGACTCCCCTTGGGCAATCTGTTTTGCGGATCACGTCGCTGACGTTGAGACCCGGACGCACGCCATCCGTGGGGTCTTGGAAAGGTGGAAAACCGAGGGCCTCTTTCCGGATGTTTTGAAAGGCATGGATGTCTGCTTCCGCCACGTTTTGATGAATTCAGTTTAGTACGGTCAGGTTGGAGCAACGAGACATATCCCGTGTATACGCCCCGACGAGAACGTCCTGATCCTACGTCGAGTCTTGCGTTCGGGATCGAACGCGCCGGACTCCCTCTGTTTGGATTCGCCAACTTTGGTTGCCTCCTGACGGGTAAGCTTTCTTGTCGCTGCTTGTCAGTGTTCTTCATCCGCACAAAACGCAGCCTTCTATGATTGTCGAGCGACAGGCAAAATAATGCTTTGGATTCAATGTCGGTCACTATCGAAGAGCACGTGGGTCAGTTCAACCATATTCTATTCGTGATCTGAATTCTTCTGACTATAGATGGCCTGGCCGATACGACTGCACCGTCGGGGGAGGGATGGGGGTCGGGGAGACGCCCAATGAGACCATCATCCGCGAATGCACAGAAGAGGCCTCTCTTCTATCTGATTTCGTCAAGAAACGCGCGCGCTCTACAGGAGCACTCAACTACATGAACCGGTCCCCCTCGAAATGGATCCTACCCGGGTTTTACTACCTCTACGAGCTTCGCCTCCCGGACGATGGCACGATCACACCGCGTACGAATTCCGAGGACGGAGAGGTTGATGCGTTCCAGTTGATGGACGTTGAGGAGATCATGGAGTGCTTACTCCAAGGACGGTTCAAGCCAAGCTCTGCGATGGCGTTGGTTGATTTCTGCATACGACGTGGAATTATCACGCCTGAATCTGACTCCGCGTACATTGACGTCTGCATGGCTATGAGGAGACCCATTGTTTTGCCGATCCCCTGAAGACGACCGTCTGTTCAGCACCAATTCCCCGTATCGTTGCTGGATATATCAGTTTTATGTAAGTAGACTTGAGGCAGTACGATCGCTGTCAGTCTGCTGACCGGGTCGCTAGCCAAGGACTAGCTGTCAAATTTGGCCTTTGCTGTTTCGAACGCGCCTCAAACCATTCGAATGACCATGATGAGCGTTTCGTATTCATTTAATTGGTAACTTGATGAACATCTGGGGAGTTGGTTGTGGAAATTTGTGGCCCCTACCATCGGGGACCGGGGACCACCGGCCACCACCTGCTACAATCGGCTACAATCGGAATCTGACGAGTCCGATAGCTGACGAGCAGCATGAATTTGACATATGACGTTCGGCTTACCATATGCAGATTCACCGCACGAATTCCAGGAACAAAGAGTGGTTGCAGATGGGGTTCTGTAGATGTTGTCCATGTGAAACCAGTCGATCGCAATCAAGCGCCTCACCATGTGCTCGACCCACGACGTCAGGACCATGCATTAAAGCCTGAGCGCTGAGTGATGAGAACCAAGAATGAACGAGATTGGAAAGAAACCTGACGGTTCACATCGTTTCCTGACAGCAAGGAACTGCTGTATCCCAAAGCGTCCGTCCCGGTGAGCGAACCCAGCGCAATGGAAGAATTGCGTGCATCATTAACGTACACGGATGCCCACAAAGTTCGTGATACGTGACTGAAAATGAATGTCGTCTGGAGGTTGACCGGTCTTACGGTGCGGTAACTGAGACTAGCGTGTAGAGCGGATCCGAGGCGGAAGCATGCCCCAGCCAAGCCCTCCTCCTGTACACCGGTTTCCATCTTCCGATAAAATTGGTGAAACGGTCATCGTCCGCATGGAACGTCAGCCCTTGGCAGAAACGCCTTGCCAAGAGAAAGATGGATGCTCGGAAACCTAGGATGCATCTAAAACGAAAAAAAGAACGAAGGAAGACCTTGCGACGAGATCAATTGCGCATTATGGTGATCCTTGAGGAAACCAGGTATGGTTGGACTTTGCTGGTACTATTCGGATCACGAAGCGCGTGTCGTTATGTGCTTCGTGTGCGCCTTCAACGTCATCCGAGCTCACATTCCTCGTTCGGATTTTGTATGGTGCGAGCATGTACTTACGGGGCTTGGGGGCGTCGGTAAATGTCGTTAGTCGTCGAACCGTCCACATGTTGCGTGTGTTCCTCTTGACAGCTGACCCGCGGTGGGCGGTGAGAGATCCACTGAATGTCAAGAAGTAGTCATAGTGATCTGGAAATAGTCGGGCGTCTTGATACCTTGATGAACTGCAATCGTGGAGTCAAAGAGAGATGAGTAGGCTACTGCTGGCAATTGTCGGAAATGCGATTCAGATTCTAGCCGAGTCAAGCGTGGGATGATCTTTCAATTCACGGCGTTCCGAATCTCCTCGGTGCTAGCAGAGAAAGCGATGGACAGTGCAGAGTTTCACGCTGCGGTGAGTGTACGAATCACATTGATACAGTTGGAGCTGGACTGGTTGATCACACAGGTATACCACGTCGTGCGACAGTAGGCTTTTCTAGAAACTGCACGTCAACGAGCCTCACCTTTGTTGGTACAGAATCCCTCCACGAAAAGTAACGAGCTATAGTGCGTGGTGACCCATTCCAAACTGTAACGTAAATCACCTCATTACACAGGTCATATTGCCATATTGATTGGCATGCCCAGACATTCACGACACGTCGGCCAGGGTTCGCCTTATTCCCAGCCTTTTTCATTCACAAGTTGACTCGTGCATTGATAGCATTGAAATGCCTATCTCCGGATGTGACACCACCCGTGCCCTGGCATAGGGTGATCTCAGCAGCCGGAACGATCTCTTCGCGCGGCCCAGGGACAACTGGCGCACAGCGCCAACGTGACGCGCTCGAGGAAGAGGGTGTCCAAGTCACCGATGGTCGAACGGGCGATTTCCGAGTCAACCTGGCGACGTGGGGATGGTTTCCCGCCCCTGGTACGATAGACATCGGGGATCATCATGGGGCACTCGCGGTACAAGATGACGGTGATGGCGGCCAGTGACAATTGATAACCGTTATGTGAAGGCCCCTTTAGCTATATACAAAGTTGCCGCCAGGGGCCGACGTCAGGCTATATCTGTCCTTCATGCAATCGTAGACTATAATTGCAGAATGTCGGTACCTGCGCTCCTGCCGATCCCCCACCAGGTACCACGCACACCTGCACACGCATCGAACGACGTCTATGAATATCCTCAAGGAATGAGGGTGAGAAAGTGAAACGGGCGCCCGTCCTGGGTGTTCGCGTCCAGCATTCTCTCCTTCCCTCGTTCACGCTCACGCACCATCTTGTTGTTGTTACTGCACTCTAACATGCCTTGGAACTCGATTCGCCTCAACTCTGGTAAGTACATTATCCTCCAGATGCTATATGTCGATTGTCGTTCTTATTCGGTTACCCAGGATATGACATCCCCAGCATCGCATTTGGAACATGGACATTAGGCAATGGCCAAGGTCCCATTGACCAGGTGACACAAGCGTTGGACACTGGATTCGACCATGTTGGTAAGATTCGAACTCTCCAGGGGTTAGAGCAGCCCTGGCTGGCGCCCACAGCGCTCATCATGTAATCAGACACCGCGCAATCCTACCGAAACGAAGCAGAGGTTGGTATTGCCCTACGAGAGACTGGTCTGTCTCGTGCGGACACCTTCATCACCACCAAGTACTCTGGTACAGACGGTTTGGACATACACACGTCGATTCACAACAGTGTTGCCAACGTAAGCTCCCGAGAATAGTCCGGTCATGGATGACCATTCCTGACGCCGTCCTCGTCTGTAGCTTGGAGTGCAATATGTTGACTTGTATTTGATTCATGCCCCACGTCTCGCAGTTCCCGATATCCCCACGATTTGGGCTCAGATGGAAAAGATCAAGGAAGCCGGTCTGGCAAGGTACACCTTTTCAGTATTTGCCGATTTTCCTTGCTCCACGGAAACTTACAAACATATAGGAGTATTGGTGTCAGTAACTTTGATGAAAAGGACCTCGAAATACTACTGGCTTCCGCTAAAGTCAAGCCGGCTGTGAACCAAGTTCGAGTACAAGTTGTTTAAACGCAAACCCTGCTAACCTTATGGTGCTAGATCCTCTTACACCCCTATGTGTATCGCCGTCAACTCCCCATCTTGGAATACGCGGCGGAGCACGGCATTGTGATTGAGGCGTACAGCGCTTTGATGTACGCGGTCACTTGAGTCAAAGGTCTGTTTGCCACGTCTAACCTTCACCGTACAGCCCGATCACCCATCAACCTGGGGGTCCACTGGATGCCCCCTTGAATGACATCGCCTCAAGGATCGGAACTACGACGGATCAGGTGCTTTTGGCATGGACAAAGGCAAAGGGTGCCGTAGTCGTCACGTACGTGATCGTCAAACAGACGCCGTGTCTCTTCTAAAAGCGCCACCGCATCAGCACGAGTTCCAAGAAGACTCGTTTACAAGGTTACCTAGCGGCGGGCGACATCAGTACGCGCTTGTATTCCGGGCCGGTGATCCTTTTCTGACTCACTATACTACCTTTCCAGAACTAACCCAGGAAGACGTTGACGCAATCGATGCGGCCGGCGCGATTGGCGAGAAGCGTATGAACGCCAAGTTGACCGTCAAAAAGTTGGCGATTGGTGGATTGGTCGGGGCTGTGGTGTTTGCGACCTGCAGTTACTTCAATATCCGCATTTTTTGAACGTGGACTCTTAGTACGTACTAGTCTGGAATGATTGCACATCTGTTCTGGAGTTAGTACATATGTTGGTGTGGCAGTGTAGAGTCATGCGCCACCGCCGCGCAGCGCCTGCAATTTGTGCTGCGATCTTTCTCACTTCAAACCACACCATCCATCAGCGTAACCATGGCCCCAGTCTTTACACAACCTCTCCCAAGCTCGATGGACGCGTACAGCGTTGAGCCGGGTGATGACGAGAGATCTACTACCAATCAATGTCACATTCATTTGGATTCCAAGCGCCAGTGTTCGTGCGTCGTGGACTCCAACGGTGCTCATCACCGTGCCTGCCATCAGGCAAGGCTACGAAAGTTCTTGTTGCCTATCGCACTCTTACTTCTTGCGGTCGGAGCTACGCTAGCCATTTCATGTGTATCCGACATCGACCTGTTTGACTTGATCAACCTCGGAGCTGATGTGAGTGGGAGCCCATTGGGCAAGAGGCAGTCCACTTCTAGCCAGTCGAGCTTCACCCAGAACAAACGTCAGTTCATCTCCAGGCACACAAACATCATTGTTGCGGTAGCTGAACGGTCGACGGTCACAATAGTGTATCTCATTATAGTTTTCGTCGGACTGTTCCTTGTGCTCATCGCGGGCATCATGCTCAGTTATTGGTGCTGCAAAGGTAAGATACCATCATGTCAGGATGTGAATCGTATTGATTCTAAATTATTGCATGATTTTTCCAAATATAGGTTCATTTGAAAACCCACTTTGCTGCCCGTGTTACCTGTGCGCATGCTGTGGCGGGCTCGGTAAGTGGTCGCGATTTGAATTGCACAGAATGTTGCTTACCTTTGTGTTGTCGTCAGCTTGTTTGGAATGCATTGGATGCGGATTGTGTGCGGCTGGGTTAGAGGCCGCTTGACGCGGCACCAGGTACGCATCGCCCGTGCGGTAAAATGGCCGCATTTCTTGCCAAGGACGTTTTTTTTTTCTTGAACACTATTATCCGGCTTGGGTATGGACGATAGCATGTATCAGTATCATATCCGAGTTTTCACTGTGGAAGGTGTGAGCACATGGTGTTCTGACCAAATTGTTGGTGAGTTGTCTAGTTAATGAGACTCTTTTGTGGAATATGATCAAACCAAGTAGGGAGAATCTTAGAGCCCTTATGTAATCAGCAACAAATCTCTTGGCAGCACATGTGTCTAGATATGATCTGCAATCCAGGTGTGGCGGTCGAGCTGGTTCGATTTCCAAATTAGTGTCTCCATGTAATGGCGGCTACAAGATCTCGTTAAACGGATCTGGGCGACCCGTCCTCGACTGCTATTCGCATCAGTCTTGTCGCGGTCACTTACGGAAATTCGAACCGTGAACGACCGCGATGAGATCCTCACCGACAAATACACTGCTCGGGCGCGCTCGAACGGAACAGCCTCCAAACATTGAATGACTAGCCGTTCTCGGTACTTTTCTTTCCCCTACCTTGCCGTTTATTCGACGTGTCGTAAGCTAATACAACTTGAAGTTCGAATCCAGGGCAGTGAACGCGTCCTGCCCTTCAAAAGCAGAAGTCCATCGTTCTCACAACTCAAAATTTCACTCCCCCGTTCCCTCCCACTTCTTATTTCTCCTTTCTCTTCCTTCTTCTTTTTATTATTTCAAGACTTTCACCATGGTCTACGTCGCATCATCTTATCATGACCGTGCTAGTGCCATTCCATCGAAACGTCGTCAGCCTGACCTATCCCGTCACTTGTCGGCGGAAGCCAGAGCTAGACTCCCAAACCCCATCAAGTCCATCTGGAAAGCGGCCCAAGTAAAGCCAGGAACGATCAACATGGGCAATGGTATGGTGTCTGACTCATCACCATCGAACGAATGCTTACCTACCTTCATAGGTGACCCCCACCACTCGCTGTATCCTCTCTCCGAAATGAACTTTGTAGTTCCTTCTATTCGTGAGCAGGATCCCGTCCAAGCCTGGAGAACAGGCACCGGAGAACGACAGATCATTTCCTCTCTCAAGGACGACCCTTGTGCGTTGAGCCTCAGAACAGCCATGGCCTACGGCGCAGGTGCGGGCCTGAAGCATGTACGAGATGCTCTTGCGGAGCTCAATGATCGTATCCATGCACCGCCAAAGCACACAGTCTCCCTCAGCCTCGGAAACGCCGATGCTCTTACCAAGTGTTTCCGCCTCTTGGGTGACCCTGGTGACTCCTTCCTCTGCGAGGAATTCACGTTCTCTGCCATGACCAACGCAGCCCTTCCCCTCGGTATTGATTGGGTACCCATCCGAATGGACAAGGATGGCCTCATGCCTTCGGATATGGAGCGGATCCTTGCTAACTGGGACGAAGCTTCCCAAGGGAAGCGTCCTCACGTCCTTTACACTATCCCGTGCGTCATTTCATGTCTAAAAGGCATCATTTTAACTCACATGTTTATAATCAGTTGCTCTCAAAACCCGACCGGAAGTACGCTCTCCCTCGAGAGACGGCGGGAGATTTATCAAATTGCACGCGATTGGGACGTCATCATTCTTGAGGATGACCCATACTTTTTCCTGCAATATGATCTCAATATCTCCCAAGAAACAGTGGAGGAGTACGGTTTCACCCGTGCTATGGCCGAGGTCCTTCCTCGCTCTTTCCTTTCCATGGACTACGATGGACGTGTGATGCGCCTAGATAGGTTAGTCCCTCCAAATTGATTGCTGACTGTTGGACCTTGACCATTCCTGTGTACAGCTTCAGCAAAATCCTTGCGCCGGGAATGCGGCTGGGCTGGGTTACGAGCAACGAGTTCTTTGCAGAGAGACTAGACATGCTCACAGACTCTTCCTCGCAACACCCGCATGGTCTTGGACAAGCCTTCATTGCAGAACTCTTTGGGACCCAAGGCTGGGGCATGGATGGGTTCATGAAATGGGTGTCATCTCTTTGCCGCGAATACGAACGTCGACGTAACCTTTTCATGGAAGTCTTTGAACGCGAGGTAGCCGGCTCTGGCCTCGTATCGGCGGAAATCCCACAATCTGGCATGTTCGTATGGATCAAGATCAATCTCGATCGTCATCCCCGCTACAGGGTACTCGAAGAGAACAAAGTTCTTGGAGGGCCCGTATCAAACACGGCGGAGTTGATGGATGAATTGTTCCGTAAACTTCTTGACTGTGGCTTGGTGATGATGCCCGCGTCTACCTTTGCGATCGTAGACCGTTCAGGGCGTGTATCCTGTGATAGCCATATTGCTGATGTACGTTCTAATGCTTCTCTGTTCGTCGTTTCCGAGGCTAACTATTGAGGTCAGCGTATCAACTACTTCCGCGCCACATTCGTCGGAACAGACGAAACGATCGAGAACGGCTTGACCCTTTTCGGTCGCAGTCTAGAAGACTTTTTTTGTTATTGACAGACTCCCGCATTCTTGACTCGTAAAACGAATTGCTCTTTGGGGTTGTTATTCGATGCACGATTGTTCGTTTTAATATTTGCTTTATTTAAGTATTACTTCGATTTATTTTATTATTCGTTCACTCCAACCTAGTTGTAGTTAGTGGGGGATACGATACGTACTTTGGAATACCCAATAAATATCCAGTCATGATCAGATATTCTTTTGGACACACTTGTGGCGGCGGTGGAACGATTTGGTAAAGTTTCTAAATCGTGAAATGAACAACCCCACGGGACGCTATACCGCGGGCCGAACCCCACCTTTATCAGCTCGCCATGAGGGGGCTGGACTGGACAAAAATAAGATCAACTATTTTCGTTACGCACCGAAAATGTTGGCTCGCACGCTGGCAATAATAGTACGGGATGATCAATCTCTCATTGCAATGCCTTGAGCTGTCATGCAGATCCCGAACTAGTATCCGAGCAACTGAGATCGAACCTCCACTATTCGTATATGAAGTCGTTATGTATCTTTCCATCGCAATCGAAGTGGAGGCTGTGGAGCAGTGCACAATAAGGAGAAGTGCTGCATTGATGAGTTGCCGGAAATGAACATTACGGCTCAAGTTGTCAATCAACAATTCAGTTTTGACCGACAGCGTTTGGACGCACTGTACTT
>JBBPLM010000547.1:0-12823 GCA_038089795.1 Pulchroboletus neoregius | reverse complement strand
TCCCCATCATCAGTGGGACGCTAAGCAAGATAGACCCAGTAGTACACACCTTCCACCCTTCGCCATTTTCTAGTCGCTACTTCATCTGATTTACTGGGTTTCGTCCCCAGTTTTATTGGTTGTATCACCTAAGTCCTTGGGTACAAGTTCCCTTGCTCTTCAGCCACGATATTGGCCTTGGACAACATGTCCTTGGCCTTTGTTTGGGTTGTATCAGGGTGGAGAGGAATGGAAGAGAAGCATAAGGTGCGGAAATGAAAGAGAGAAGAGAAGGCATAGCCTCTATGATGAGGTAAGATGAGAAAGGGGAGGCTTGTATTGTAAAGGGGAAGATCCAGGGAATAACCCAAGATCGCGTAGGTAAGCAGGCACGTGATCCTATAGTTATCAGGTCATGTGACCTAGAAAGAAAGGTTGCGTAAAGTAGGAAGGGATAAGTCCAAACATTAAGGTAAAAGAGTTAAGAAAATAGGAGAATTGTCATGTGAGACATGAATCTGTAACAGGCTGTGTGAATTGCCATTGGTAAGCATCAGTAAAATGAGAAAGCCATATGGCTAGGCAAAAAGTGACCAATGGGATTTAGTGGACACCAAAACTCATGCCTCTCATGCACCATGGCAAACCCAACCAACCAAATGGCTGAGCCATACATGGGGGAAGTGGGCATAACAAGTCATTACATTGACATAAGCTATCAAAATCACTACACTACTACATAGGCTGCTACTTCAATTAGATTGAAGTGTACTTGAGTGATTGATTACAATCAAACCTTCCCCTACAGCCTGTGACAAACTGACATACAACCAAGAGTGACGTATGCCCAAAGTTATCTGCCAGATCATAGAGGGAAGGGAAAGTGACCCAGGTAGCTACAACTGCACCCTTTGTGGAGGAAAACAGAAGAGAACTTGAATGTTCTCCTCTGTTGGCTCTTTGGCCTTAAGTACTAAATAGGGGTTTACATGTGTATACTACCGATCTACGATAGTATGTAGCATAAAAGGGTAAACTAAAGAAGGAGAACATGTGTATTGGTAATTAGAGATGTGAGGCCTGCATGCAGCATCACAATGGAAGGATTGGATCCTATTGTGAGATAGGGGGTGGAGGGGATCTACGATAAGTTATATATGGAGATGAAGGAGAAACATAGCCTCAACTGTGAGGTACGATGAGAGAAACATGTAGGTATTGAATGTACAGTGGTTTAAAAAACTGTCTGCATGTTTGGTCATTTTTCACTAAATGCATTATTCTGTGCTAACCCCTAAATTTCACCCTAGCATATGAATGTATAGAATGTAGTATAGATTCCTGGCTACCTACCAGTCCAGGAGCAAAGGGATTCGATGATGATTTGATGAAATGGCAGCTATTTTAAAACAACAGCTCATTCAGACAGTTTTTTGACTTTATATAAATCTAGGTATCTAGTACTTGGTATAAGCTCCTTTGGCCTTGATAACTGCTTTAATCCTTCTAGGCATACTTTCTATCCATGTTTGACTTGTTCCTCATCATTTCTTTCCCACTGCTCCACTATATTTTCCCACAATTGATAATCTTCCATAAAAGCACTCTCATTATTCAAGAGTCACCTCTTGACATGATTCCAAGTGTATTCAATGAGACTAATATCTGGAGATTGTGCAGGTCAGTCCAGAAGCTTGATTTCTTGTTCTTCAAACCATTTTTGGGCTCTTCTAGAGGTATGCTTGGGATCATTATCTTGTTGAAGGGACATGTCATCTTCTGGAATTCCAAATTCCTCCATGCTTTACAACAACCCATCCTCTAAAATGACCATATACAGCTCAGTATCCAATCTCCCCTCCGCCTCACTCAAGATTCCCACCCCATTCCACTCTATGCAGCCCCATACCATTAGCAAACCTCCTCTAAACTTGACTGTACCTTGTACCTCTCTAGCAATTAGCCTTTCTCCTTTTTCTCTCCACATATACTCTTGCCCATCTGACCAAATCCTATGGATCTTGGTCTCATCTAACCATATAACTATCTTCCTGCCCTCCACAGTCCAATGCTGGTGCTTAAGAGCAAATTTCTTGTAATCACTAGAAAGCAAGGTTTTTTTTTTCTTCACCACAGCCTTAAGAAGGCTTCCATGAGGGTATTTCTCATAATCTAAGGGAAGACAGGTGTTACGGATGGTATTCTTTTCCCTGCCCTTTTCTTTCTTTTTCCTGCCTTCACAGTCCAACGTTGACCACAATTCAGACTTAGACATTTTCATAGTGCAGCGCTTACCTAAGCAATTGTTTGGGTTGTTACAGAAACCAACTTATTTTTGAACAAAGGCATTATAACAGAGAGGAGCAGCAAGTGCAAGTTGATAGAGGGCTCCCTACCCTCAGTCCCCAGCAGACTGCTCTATATGATGCTGTTATGGATAGTGTTCAAAACTCCTGTGGATCTTCTTTTTTTCTTCACAGTGGTGGTGGATGTGAAAAGACCTATCTGGCCAAACTCATTGCTGCTGGTGTTTGTGCAAGAGATAAGATTGTGCTTTGTACAGCTTCTACTGGTCTTGCAGCTCTTCTCCTTCCTGGTGGTCATACTGTCCATTCATGCTTCAAGATTCCTATTCCCTGTCATAAGCAAAGTACTTGCAACATCAAGAAGGATGATGCTATCCATGAGCGCCTCAAAAAGACCTCTCTTATCATCTGGGATGAAGCAGCCCCCCAACATCATCTGGTGATGGAAACAGTAGATTGTACCCTTTGTGACTTGCTCAACCAGCCCAATCATCCATTTGAAGGAATTACCATCTGTTACGAATTGTAACATTTCTCAGAACTTATCACTGACATTTCTTTTATTTTACGTTTTACCATTGGACTTATCCATTTCTACTTACCCGCCACCTTTCTTTCTAGGTCACATGATCTGATGACTGTAGGGTCATGTGCCCTGCTTACCTATGCGATCTTGGGTTATTCCCTGGATCTTCCCCTTTACAATACAAGCCTCCCCTTTCTTATCTTACCTCATCGTAGAGGCTATGCCTTCTCTTCTATCTTTCATTTCCGCACTTTATGCTTCTCTTCCATTCCTCTCCATCCCCTGTCACATGGTCAGGGTAGTATCTCTTCATCTCCGCTCTGCCTCATGTCTAGCACATGTTGCATTGCCTCTTTAATTACCGCACCTTATGTTCTCTTCTTTACTCTAGCCTTATTTAGTGGTATCGTAGATCGTACCACAACACATGTAAACCTTAGAGTAGTATTTAAAGCCCAAAGCGGCGCCAAAAGAGAACATTCAAGTTCTCTTCTGCTTTCCTCCACCAAAGGGTGCAGTCATAGAACCTTGGGTCACTTTCCCTCCCTCCTACGGTCTGGCAATCAGCCTTGGACATACATTGTCCTTGGTTGTTTGTTGGGTTGTTACACCATCCTGTTTGGAGAAGACTTCAGGCAAACTCTTCCTGTCATCCTGCATGGGTCAAGAGAACAGATTGTTCCAGCCACTCTCACATACTCCAATCTCTGGCCAAATATGAATGTTCACTATCTTCACCAAAACATGCGCCTTGGCCAAGATCTAGAATCTGATGAATGGGTGCAGCAACCTTTGCAGATAGATATAACAGATGGAGATGTAATACTTCCTTAACACATGCATTGTATTGTGATGATACCATGGCCTCTCTCACAAATTTGTTTACCCTCAGTGTCTGGTGTAGGACAGGCAGCTTCCTGATCAATATTTCCTGGATCCCACTATCCTCAATCCTAGAAATGAATAGGCTCATGAAATTAATGCCACTATTCTGGACCATGTTACACCCCAGGAGAAAACCACCTACCTTAGTGCAGACTCAGTGCCAGAAGATGAGCCAGATTATCAATATGTCCAACCAGAAGTTCTTAATACCTTTTGTAACAACCTGTTACAAACAGTATACTTTTTCCCATCTTTTTCATTCTTTTTCCCGTTCTCTCTTGGTCAAACATTGACCATTTCATGGACTTAGATGTTTTCTCATGCAGCACTTACCTAAGCGCACAGACACTATTCAATCTTATCTTTCTTATCTTATCTTTTTCGATCACGTGACCTAGAGTCATGACCCTTTGGTCTAGGTCCCTGCACAGTCTTCACTTTCCCACATTCATCTCCGTCCTGTGCAGGGCAGTGCCCTTCTTTTCTTCTCTTCCATTTGATGGCCTCACGTTGGCCTCATGGAATTCATGTCCGCGTGCTTCCATTGCATGGCTATGCACGCCTCATGGTTACCTTGCTGGTTTAATCTCTGTTGGTGTCTGCCCTAAAGTACTTTACCCGTTTGTAGCATTGTATCGGTAGATCTGGTACAAACAGATGTACATACCCAGGTAGTATATAAGGCCCAAAGTGCCAGCCAGAGAACTCCAGTCAAGTTCTCTTGGTTTTCTCCCATCATTGAGAACTAAGCAAGATAGACTCTAGTTATACCTTCCTCATCCCTTTACTTTAGTGATTCATCATCTGACTTCACGAGATTTTGTTCTCGTTTGTTGGTTTGCATCATTAGAACTTGACTGCCACTATCTTCCGCCACATGGGCCTAAGACAAAGAAGTACCCATACATTTTTCCTCTCTCCCCACCTGTCTAACCAGACTAGTGCTTGCAAGTACGTGCAAGCTGTATTCTAGGTTCACCCTTTTCTTACACACAGGCTTAAGTGCCTTTTCCTCCTACATCAGACAAGTCCTTGGGTGCGCCAACACTAGGGCATGCAGCGGAGCTTACACAGAGAGAGCACAACTACAACACTACCACTGTCACCGTGACTATCGCCACCAAAGAGGAGGTAGACGAGTTACTAGATGCAATAGTAGCTCAGGTAGTAGACCAAGAAGTTTCATCTCGACCCCTTTCTGAGCTCTCAACGCCGAGCTTGGCATCACCCCCTCCTACACGTCCAGACAACTACACCTGGGCCGACGATCTTTCTATACCAGACATCCCCATCTGGCTCCAGAGGGAATACTGGCCAGAAGCCATATAGGAGGGCTTTAGCAAAAGGGAGTTAAGTAGCAGAGAAGAAGAAGAGCTTCTCTTTCCTTATAGATACCACCACTCCACCTCCCCTACTCTATGCAGACCCCGCCGCGTCTACTGGCCTAAAGTAGAAAGGCAGAGACAAGGAGATACTTACGGGCAAGACCATCTCCCCTACTTACACACATGCCACCACCTGTCCTCTTTACAAAAATACCCCTACTAGTACCCTCTGCTTCTTTTTACTATGTCAAATAACCAATATGATGACAAGGCTGAAAGTATCATGCCACCTCCCCCCCAACCTACAATGGCTGATGTAATAGCTGCCATCAACATACAAGCTCAGCACCTCCAAATGTTGGAGCAACAGCGTGAGCAGATGACAGAAGCCCTTCTAAGGGCAAATGAAATGTTACAACAGGCCCAAGAAAGGGCACAAGAAGCAGACCAGCATACCAGGGAGATGCTGGGTCTCCATGCATGGGCTGGAACCGGAGGCAGCAATGCCCCGGGAGGTTCTAACTCAAAAGTGGAAATCTTCCAAGACCCAGGAACTTACGATGGGTCCAAAGCAAAATTCGAAGATTGGTGGACCAAGCTAAAGGCTTGGATAGACTGCAACCCCCGACAATTCTCCAAATGAGGGGCATCAGGGCAAGAAGAGCCCAATAGAAAAAATTGCGCCCACACCATACTCTCCTGTCTGTGAGGACAAAAAGGGAGTTACTTTGCAGAGATTGAACTGCAAAAACTGGCTGACCGAAACACAGGCCTCCACAACTGGGCAACATTAGTCGATGAAATCAAAGGGCTATTCAGACCCCAGCTCCAAGTAGACTGGGCCAAGAACGAGATCTCTTGTTTTTCACAAGGAGACCTCGATATTGACACTTTCATTGCAAAATGGCAAGCACTCTACCACCAATCCAAAATAAACAATGCAATGGGTGTTTGGTTACTAGAAAACAAAATTTCACCTTGCATTCGGTTTGAACTCTTCTGAACCGTGAGTAGAAAAACCAACGTAGATGACATGTTGACCAAAATAAGGAAGATTGCTAAAGGATTCAAGGCCTATGCCCTGTTCTCCAAAGGAGCAGCAGGCGAACCCTCTGATAAACCCACAAAGAAGCGTTTTGGCAGAGGTGCCGAGACTCATGACCCCCAAGGAGCTGACGAAGCTCAAATAAACACATTTGGGTCAAAGAAGCCAGGCACCTCTAATATGAAATGCTTCAATTGTGGCACGCAGGGCCACGGTGCGAAAGAATGCCAAAAGGCAAAAAACAAATGCCCCCAGTGTAAGTTCCTGGGGGGTTCCCACAAGAAAGACTGCCTTAAACAGGCAACATCGGCACGCACCGCTGCCACTGCTCCCGCCACCTCGTGGGATAACAACCGTGACCCCTCTCTTGCAGTGAGGGGCATGGACTACAAACAAATGAAAGCTTTCTTCTTTGATCTCAAGGAAACAGAGCAATGTGCTCAAGGTAAGGGAAAAGGGCCAGCGAACTGACCAATCTGGGTAGTCAGTTCACCCCTGATTCCTCCTTTCTTCTTTCATCCTCAAACTCTTTCTCCCCCCTCGCCGTTGAAGAACTGGTCGACGACGGTGATGCAGCAGGAGATACGGACTCTTATGTTAACATTTCTATACATAGTCAAGGGGTGACTTCGCTAGAGGCAAAGCGCGGCAGGGACTTAAAACCTGTGCGTAATTCCCCTTTGAAAAACCAAAAAAATTTATCTCCTTCTAAAAACCAAGAATTCCCAGAAGAAGTATACACACAATTGGCCAACGTGGCCAAAGAAATTCTCTTGGACATATCCATATCCCCCGCGGACAGGAAGTCCTTTTCTCTCATGTGCACACTACTAGACAGTGGCGCAAACATTATTTTCATCGACAAAACATGGGCGGAGCAGAAGAAGCTCCCCTTACACCCATTACGCCACCCTATCCCTGTTTTCAACGTTGATGGCACCACAAACTCCGCCGGTAACATTACCCACTGTGCGGATATCACAATTTCATATCAAGGACACTGTGAGAAGGTGACAACCGAAGTAACCAATCTCGGCAAAAATCAGATGATCCTAGGGTTCACGTGGCTTCAGAAGCACAACCCTGAGATTAACTGGGAACAAGGGACAGTCAAGATGACACGCTGCCCGTGTTCCTGTTACCTTCTCCAAGAACAGTCTGCCTTCCTCCGGTGCTGTGATAACAAGGAACAAGAAGCTGCCTGGGTGGCACACAACGTCCGATCTGCGCTAGCCACACCTACTCCCCCTCCGGCCAAGTCGGCCACTGAGCTAGTCCCGCAGTCTCTACATAAATTCTTGCACGTGTTCGAAAAGCATGAATCAGAGCGCATGCCCACACGCAAAATCTGGGATCATGCCATTGATTTGAAAGACACGTTCAAAGCAAAAAAGGGTTGGATAATCCCCTTATCGCCAAAGGAGCAAGAAGAAATCTCGGCCTTCATAGACGAGCAGCTCCATAAGGGCTATATCCGCCCATCAAAATCCCCTCAAACATCCCCCGTGTTCTTCGTTCCCAAAAAGGAAGGGACTAAGCAAATGGTACAGGACTACCATTACCTAAACAAACACATGATTAAAAATAATTATTCCCTTCCTCTCATTTCACAACTCGTGGATAAGCTCAAAGGAGCTAAGATGTTCACCAAATTGGATCTCCGATAGGGGTACAATAATGTATGCATCAAAGAAGGTGATGAATGGAAAGCAGCATTTACATGGTACTGCAGATCCTTTGAACCTTTAGTCATGTTCTTCGGAATGTGCAACTCCCCTGGAACGTTCCAGGCGATGATGAATGAGATCTTTGCTGATATGGAGGATGTCTGTGTCATCTGCATCGACAACTTGATGATCTTTACAAAAACAAACTCAAAGGAGGAGCACAACAAGGTCGTGTTGGAAGTACTCTGCTGTCTCAAAGAGAACAACCTTTTCATTAAACCCAAAAAGTGCACATTTCATGCCGAAGAAGTTGAGTTTCTTGGCATGGTTGTTGGAAAGGACGGCATCCGTATGGATGACTCTAAGGTCAAGGCTATCCTAGAATGGCCCATTCCCAAGAATGTAAAAGGAGTCAGGACCTTCCTTGGATTGGCTAACTTTTACCGCTAATTCATCTCCGGATACGCGCAAACGGCATGCCCTCTGCATGATCTCACAAAAAAGGATGTGCCTTTCACCTGGGGCAGTGCCCAACAACAGGCGTTTGACACGCTAAAACAAAAATTTACTTCTGCCCCTATCTTAGCCTATCCCGATAATGATTGCAAATTCTGAATGGAGTGTGACTCCTCAGACTTTGCAACGGGAGCTGTGCTCTCAATTCTAAAAGAAGACAAGTGGCACCCGGTTGCCTACACTTCCCACTCCATGAGCCTGGAAGAACAGAATTACCCCATCGCTGGCAAGGAGATGTTGAGCGTAATCTGTTTGCTCGAGATGTGGCACCACTACCTCAAAGGAGCTAAGCAGGAATTCAAAGTTTGGAACAACCACGTGAACCTGCAGTGGTTCATGAAGTGACAGGATCTTAACCATCGCCAAGCGCACTGGGCGCAATACCTTTCACATTTTAATTTCCTTTGGTTACATAAGCCCAGAGCAACCATGGCCAAAGCGGACGCCCTCTCTAGACGCGAGGATCACGCAGTTGACATGGAAAAAGACAATACAGGGATAACGATTATCTCCCCGGACAAAGTGCGGGCCTTGAAGGTTCACATTACGGATGAAGGGGATCACCTCATAAAACACATCAGAGATGCAACCAAAAAAATGTTTATGGAAGATGGTCCAACCACCATTGATGGGTGGAAAGAATCGGACATAGATACCAACGGCATCATCTACACAGCTGATGGCCGCTTTTATGTCCCTGACGAAGGAAGTCTTCGCTTGGACACCATTAGACTACACCACAATTTACCCATTGCCGGTCACCCCGGAGCTGAAAAAACATTAGAACTGCTGCGGCGCAGCTATTCCTGGCCACATGTGGCTCATCACGTGAAGGAGTATGTTTCCCGCTGTGACAGGTGTCAACGGTTCAAGGTGGGCAATATCGCGCCTGCCGGCAAACTCCAACCCTTGGAAATTCCACACATGCCTTGGGTTGACGTCACAGCAGACTTCACAACTGACTTACCCCCCTCCAACGGATTTGACTCAATTCTTGTCATCGTTGATTGATTCTCGAAGGAAGTTGAATTCATTCCCTGCAACAAAACCGTAACTGCGCTAGACATGGCTAAATTATATTTACATCACATTTGGAAAAACCACAGACTCCCACGGAGCATAGTCTCCGACCGTGGCCCCCAATTTGCATCACAGCTTATGAAAGATCTGTGTGCCCGATTGGGTATTAAGCCTAAACTTTCGACCGCGCATCACCTGCAGACTGACAGTCAGATGGAGCGCATGAACTGGGATCTCCAGCAGTGGGGGACCTCCGGCTCTTTACGGCAGAGAAACAAGATGAGTGGGCGGACTGGCTTCCGCTCGCCCAGTTTTCACATAACTCGAAGCAGCAACCTTCTACACGAAAATCACCCTTCAAAGTCACATGCTCTTATGTCCCTCGCATGGGCGTGGAGTCCCATGTCTCAAAGGCCCCAGTGGCTGATAAGTTGGCTAATACGATAGGCAAGACTTTGGAAGAAACCAAAAACAACTTAGAAAAAGCCCAGGACTGTATGAAGGTCCAAGTGGATAAGAAAAGGTCCGAGGCACCGGCATACGCCGTCAGTGACCTCGTCTGGTTGTCCACTGACAATCTCCACTTGCCACTCGCATCAAAGAAGCTCTCTGAGTGCTGGCTTGGCCCATATGAAATTACAAAAATAGTCGGCCCTAATGCCATCTCCCTCCTTCTCCTGCGCTCAATGTGCATTCACCCTACCGTTAACATCTCTCATGTGAAGCTGTACAAAGAACAGTTACCTGGTCAACCGGTTGATCAGCCTGGTCCCTCTAATGTAACGGAGGATTGGGACGAGGAATATGAAGTTGAATACGTCGTTGATGTTATGGATGGTATTCTTTTTCCCACCCTTTTCTTTCTTTTTCCCGCCTTCACGATCAAACATTGACCACAATTCGGACTTAGACGATTTCCATAGTGCAGTGCTTATCTAAGCGCACAGACACTGCTTCGATCTTATCTCTTTCCCTTATCTTTTTTCGATCACGTGACCTAGAGTCATGACCCTTTGGCCTAGGCCCTTGCACAGTCTTCTTTTCTCACGTTCATCTCTGTCTTGTGCAAGGCAGTGCCCTTCTTTTCTTCTCTTCCATTTGATGGCCTCACGTTGGCCTCATGGAATTCATGTCTGCGCACTTCCATTGTATGGCTATGCGCGCCTTGTGGTTACCTTGCTGTTGTAATCTCCATTGGCACCTGCCCTAAAGTACTTTACCCGTTTGTAGCATCATATCGGTAGATCTGGTACAAATAGATGTACATACCTAGGTAGTATATAAAGGCCAAAGTGCCAGCCAGAGAACTTCAGTCAAGTTCTCTTGGTCTTTCACCTTCATCGAAGGATCCAAGCAAGATAGACTCTAGTCCCCTATTCCTACCTTTTACTTAGTGATTCAGCCTCTGACTTCCGAGCTTCGTCCTCGGTGTTGGTTTGTTTCATTAGAACTTGACTACCATCACCATCTTCTGCCACACGGGCCCAAGATACAAAGAAGTACCCCCATGTCTTTCTCCCTTGCATCTGTCTAACCAGACTAGTGCCTGCAAGTATGCGCAAGCTCTTATCTAGGTTCACTACTTTCTTATGCACCGGCCTTAGTGCCTTCTCCTACGTCAGACAGATACTCAGGCACGCCAACACAAGGGCACACAGTGAAACAGAGAGAGAGAAAATCAGGCTTCGACACTATCGTAGCCACAGAGATTATCACCACCAAGCAGGAGGTAGATGAGTACCTAGAGGCCCTAGTAGTACAGGGAGGCCTAAGAGTTTCATCTCCCCGCCTTTCCAAGCTCTCAACACCAAGCTTGGCCACACCACCCCCTACATGTCCCAATGACTACACCTGGGCCAACAATCTTTCTATTCCAGATATCCCCATCTGGCTCCAGAGAGAGCACTGGCCTGAGGCCATACAGGAAGGGTGTAGCGAGAGAGAACTGAGCAGCGAGGAAGAAGAAGCCCTCATGTTCCCTTACAGGTACCACCGCTCCATATCCCCTACCATACAAAAGCCCCGCCAAGTCTATTGGCCAAAAGTAGAAAGGCAAAGACAGGCAGACACCTACAGCAGAGACCAGACCCCTTACTTACGCACATGCCGCCATCTCTCCTCCCCTTGAAAATACCCCTATTAGTTCCACATGTCTAGTAATGGTGACCAAGGTTTATTTGATGGGGAAGAAACCCCTGTTCCTCCTCGTGGTCCTCCTTCTGCCTATGATGTAATTGCAGAAATAAGGGTGCAAAGCGCCAGAATACAACTCCTAGAGCAGCAACGGGAGTTAATGACAGAAGCCCTGCTCAGGGCAAATGAAATGTTGCAACAAGCGCACAAACAAGCCCAGGAAGCAGACCAACACACAAGGGAGATGCTTTGTCTCCACCAGTGGGCGGGACAAGGTGGACCACAAGGGGGCCTTAGCAGCTCAAACTCAAAAGTCGAAATCTTCTCCAACCCTGGAATCTACGATGGGTCAAATGCCAAGTTTGAGGAATGGTGGACAAAGATGAAGGCGTGGATTGATTGCAATCCCCGCCAATTCCTCATCAAGCCATCTTTTGGCCCTGAACGGGTCAATGGCAAAAACTGCGCTTACGCCATTCTCTCACACCTTAGAGGACAAAAGGGCAGTTACATCACCGAAACAGCACTCCAGAAGCTCATAGATGGCGACGATTGCCTCTGTGATTGGGATGTTCTTGTAAACAACATTGAAGGACTATTCCACCCCCAGCTCCAGGTAGACTGGGCAAAAAACGAAATATCTCAGTTTTCTCAAGGAGACCTTGACATCAACACCTTTATTGCCAAATGGCGAGCCCTCTATCATCAGTCGAAGATCAACAATGCCATGGGGGTATGGCTCCTCGAAAACAAAATCTCCCCCCGCATCCAGTATGAGCTCTTCCAGACCGCGGCCCGCCAAAACACTGTCAACGCTACATTGACAGAAGTACAAAAGATTGCAAAAGGGTTTGAGGCTTATGCCCTCTTCTCGAAAGGTGCTGCAGGAGAATATTCGGATAAACCCGCGAAGAAACAATTTGGCCGAACCGCCAAGACTCATGATCCACAAGGGGCAGATAATGCCCACATAAACGCTTTCGGATCAAAGAAGCCAAGCGATAACAGCATAAAATGTTTCAACTGTGGTGGCCAAGGACACGGCATCAGAGACTGCCAAAAGCCAACAAACGAGTGCACAGAGTGCAAATACTTAGGCAGTTCTTGTAACAACCCAAACAAAGACCAAGGACAACGTGTCCAAGGCCAATGTCCTGGCTGAAGGAGGAGGGAACTTGACCCAAGACTTATGCTCCAACCCTTATGAGGGGAAAGGACAGAAGAACTCGAATGAGTTCGACTGCCGGCTCTTAGGCCTTAAATACTACTACTGGGTTTGTACATGTAGACACCTGATCTACGATGTACTTCTATATAAGTATATAGTAAAGAATGAGGCATAAGGCGGAGATTAAAGAGGCTGTGGCCCATGAGTCAACCATGAGGCCAGGCGGAGGTGATCGTGAGAGTAATGGAAGGTA
>JBBPLM010000546.1:0-12846 GCA_038089795.1 Pulchroboletus neoregius | reverse complement strand
ATGTATTGGTAGATCCAGTACAAACAGGTACATACAGTGTAGTAGTATATAAGGCCCAAAGCGCCAGCCAGAGAACTCAGTCAAGTTCTCTTGGTCTTCTCCCATCATCGAGGACTGAGCAAGATAGACTCTTAGTTACCTTCCCTCCTTTTTACCCTAGTGATTCAACCTCTGACTCTACAAGTTTCATCCTCATTTGTTGGTCTGTTTCAATAGTTATATACCTATATGAACTCTCTGTTATGTTTTGCCCCTTTCTTCACATACACTTTTCTCCTTGCTTTTGGACTACCTTTTTTTTTCATCAATGACACATCCTATATTCCTAATTGTTCGTCTTTGTCGTACAATTACTCACCCACTTAGTCATCAAGATTACTCCACCATAGTCTTCCAGCTAAGTTCATCACTTGATGACTCATTCTTGTTTACTACATTTTGTTCTCCCACTTTCTATGACATTCCCCCTAGTTACTTGATTAGGTACTCCAGAGCCTGCCCTAAACCAAGGGACTAGGTATATAAGGCCTCTAGATGAGGACCTTCACCTTTAAGCTAGTTCTCCTTTTCACTTGTATCTACAAGAGTCCTAGCAAGCCATTTGTTGTTTCTTGTATCCCTACTTGAACTTTACAAGTCTCTGCCTACACTTTGAGCAGGCAGCTTGTCCTTGACCCTCTTGACCTTCAGTGACCATTCTGTCGCCAAGGACCCCCTTGATGTTACTACAAACATCTCACCTTGTCCAGAAAACCTCTGGCTAGGACTACCTCACCCCCTTGACCTCAACTAGAAGGCTATGCTTGCTGTCTTACCCAGACCCAAGCATAACACTCTCTTTGATGGCCCTGCCTCATCTGGGGTGCTCAGAGGTCTTTTTGTTATAGGTCTTTCAACAACCTCCCCTCTCTTTGCTATCTCTTGTGCCATATTCAAACCAACAAGAGATGTAACAGCAAGAAATGGCCCATAAGGCAGATTCCTAAGGTTTGCCAGTAGATCAGCATGAAAGTCAACTAACTCCCTTTCTTTCAGCAGAGTGAAAGAAACATTGAATTTGGCTGCCTTGAATATTCTATTCCCTTGTGCATGAGCAAGCCCAAGACAAACCAAATTAAATGCTATAGACAAGTGAATACCCACTATGTTTCTTGGTCCAAGGCTGGCCCAGATTTCCACCATGTCTAGGCATGTATACTGTAACAACCCAAACGATGACCAAGGACAAAGTGAGTCCGAGGTCAAGGTCTATGGCTGAAGGAGATGGGAAGTTGACCCAAGTGTCTTATGCTCCAACCCTTATGAGGGGAAAGAACAAGAGAACTCGAATGGAGTTCCTTGCCGGCTCTTAGGCCTTTAAATACTATTCTACTATGTACATGGGTTTGTATCTGATCTACAGATACGTGGATATAATAGTATAAAGTCCTTGAGGGCAGGTGTAAGCAGTAATTAAGGAGGCAATGCAACATGCGCTAGGCATGAGGCATAGTGGGGATTATCAGGGAAGGGAAGTATCATAAATGGAAATGAAAAGAAGAAGGGGCATAGCCTCTATGGTGAGGTAAGATAAGGAAGGGGAGGCTTGTACCATAAAGGGGTAGATCCAGGGAAGATCCCGACCAGGGGAAGATCTATAGATTGTGAAGGGGGATGTCACATGACTGGTCAGTCACTCCAATCACGTGATCAAGGAAAAGGGGGTAGATGTATCGCAAGAAAAGGGAGAAGTCCGCGATAAAAGTGAAAGAAAAAGGAGAAGACATAGAAAAGTCTGTGTGAACATTACAATTCATAACATATACTTGAAGAGGTGATTCATTTTCATAAATTGCAATGATGAATGTGGACATCATGATAATGAATGGAATAGGTTTTGTGACCCCTTTTCAATTTGCTGAAGTAGTTGCAAGCCATGGAGCATTTTGGACCACTTGAGTAGTAGTGGCATTCTGAAGATTGCTGGATACCTTGCAGTTATGAAACACCTTTGGCAATACCTTGCAAAACACAATTGATACCAGGATTGCTGTCTGATGCAGAGATTTGCTGCCATCATATGTGTCTCTCACCCAATTGTATGTGTCCTCCACATATCCACAGCCATTTCCATTAGGCCAAGTCATAGATTCCAGTGTCCATTCTTGAGGGAGAGTCTGCTTATTGAAAATGGTCTCCAACTCCTGGATAGATGTTGAGAGTGCAGACCATTCTGCTTGTGCATCATTTGAGATCACTTGTTGTGTGGCTTGCTGCATTGCATTATCATATGGATTTGCAACCACTATTTGAGGCAATGTAATCTTTTGGCCTAAATTGATCCACATAGTATGAGTGACAGTGGTCACTGGTCTCCCAGCTACACCGAGAGGATTTGGTGACCATGGGATATTGCAAATATGGGCTAAACAGGCAGCCTTTGTCAAGAGTGGATGGATAGTGCTTCAAAAGTCTGATTGGTCAATAGTGGATCCTAGCAAATGCTCTGCTTCCTGGATGGCAATTTTGAATGCAAAAAATGCCTGACCAGATTTCCAAAATGGGGGAAGAATCCTGGGACCCAATTTACTGATTGAATCTTTAATTTGATCCACAAACCAAGAGATTGATTTCTGGCCATGGTGTGAAAGAGGAAGGCCCCTAGTAGTTGCTGGTCTGATACAATAGCCTTCACCAGATGTGAATATCCATTATTTGCATAGCCTAAAGGCTGTGGTAGGGCCTTCCAGATGTCCAATGATCTGTGTCAATCAACTGAGTATGCATGCAGTGCAAGGTCATGGTGTTGCACTCCATGCCTAAGTTCCTCTTGTAATCCATTCCTGACCAGAGTCACAGAATCTGCGACATAGATTTGATATCCATGTTGAAATGCATAAAGTATCATCCGTGTGTTGAAGGGCAATGCAGGGTGGTAGTTGACCAGTATATGGTAGAGTACATGTTTGATGGCAAACCCTGCCATATAGTGGCTCAAAAAACTGTCCACATGTTTGGTCATTTTTCACTAAATGCATTATTCTGTGCTAACCCCTAATTTGTACCCTAGCATATGAATGTATGGAATGTAGTATAGACTCCTGGCTACCTACTGGTCCAGGGGTGAAGGGATTTGATGATGATGTGATGAAATTAATACAACAGCTCATTTGAATAGTTTTTTGACTTTATATAAATCTAGGTATCTAGTACTTGGTATGAGCTCCTTTGGCCTTGATAACTGCTTTAATCCTTCTAGGCATACTTTCTATCCATGTTTGATGTGTTCCTCATCATTTCTTTCCCACTGCTCCACTATATTTTCCCACAATTGATAATCTTCCATAAAAGTACTCTCATCATTCAAAAGTCACCTCTTGACATGATTTCAAGTGTATTCAATGGGACTAATATCTGGAGATTGTGCAGGTCAGTCCAGAAGCTTGGTTTCCTGTTCTTCAAACCATTTTTGGGCTCTTCTAGAGGTATGCTTGGGATCATTATCTTGTTGAAAGGACATGTCATCTTCTGGAATTCCAAATTCCTCCATGCTTTACAGCAACCCCTGCTCTAAAATGGCCATATACAGCTCAGCATCCATTCTCCTTTCCACCCCACCCAAGATTTCCACCCCATTCCACCCTATGCAGCCCCATACCATTAGCAAACCTCCTCTAAACTTGACTGTACCTTGTACCTCTCTAGCAATTAGCCTTTCTCCTTTTTTTTTCCACATATACTCTTGCCCATCTGACCAAATCCTATGGATCTTGGTCTCATCTAATCATATAACTCTCTTCCAGCCCTCCACAGTCCAATGCTGGTGCTTAAGAGCAAATTTCTTGTAATTGCTAGAAAGTAAGGTTTTTTTCTTCTTTGTCACAGCCTTAAGGAGGCTTCCATGAGGTTATTTCTCATAATCTAAGGGAAGACAGGAGCATCAATAATGATATTTATGGATTAAGTGGCATGAACAGCATTCTTGGCCTTGCCAGTAATGATTTGCTGAATAATAGCCCTTTTGTTGGTAGGAGTAAGCTTCAAAGGATGGCTACCATGAAGCCTAGTCTTCTCTGGTTGGAGTTCCTGAAGAACCTAGCATACTGTAGACCACCTTAGGCCAGTATGGGAAGAAATTTTTCTAGAGGAAATGCCATGAGAGGGGAGAGTAATGATATTTTTTCTTTGAGAAGTGAAAATAAGTTTTATGGTGATGATGGGAAAATAAACACAGAATAGTATGGTCTATATATGCTGTCTGACACTCAATGACATAATGGTAACATAATGGAAGCCTTATCAAATGTATGTAATCATATTACAGCATGCTAGGATCCAATATATGTATTCAAAATCAAAAGTCAAAAAACTATCTGAATGAGCTGTTGTTTTAAAATAGCTGCCATTTCATCAGCTCATCATCACATCCCTCCGCCTCTAGACCAGTAGATAGCCAGGAGTCTATACTACATTCCATACATTCATATGTTAGGGTACAAATTAGGGGTTAGCATAGAATAATGCATTTAGTGAAAAATGACCAAACATGTGGACAGTTTTTTGAGCCACTGTATAACTCTGTATCACACATACATTAGAATATGTGAAAGGACAGGAAGCCAATATATATAAATCTACATACCTGATAATTGTCCATTCCATAGTTGATCTGTTGTGACCGTCCACTGGCTACCAGAGGTTCCTGATTTTGTGTTGGCCAATCCACCATTTATATGTTGATTTGGTTGGCAAACATTGGTGATATTGCCAAAATAGGGGATATTGCTGGAAGCCCATCATGAATAGCAGCTAATGATAATCATAATGGGTCCATCAATCCCTTGGTTAATACCTTCAAATTTCCCGTGTGTGCATAGTTTAATGTTTGTTCCAAGGATGCTGTCAGCTCAACCCAGTAGTGCGGCACTTGCTCCTGTCTACCAACCATGGCCTGGAATCAATCCCAGATCAGCTTCAACAAGCTGCATATGCCATATGTCATCCATTCAACAACCTGTGGGAGTATCTGTTTTTATGTTATCATCTCACTGTTATAAATGCTGGGAGATACTCACCCAGGGTTTGAATATCACTAAATGCTCTGTGATCCCTTCAAGAACCTGCCCATGAGACCATATGTCTGCAAGGGGTGCTATTATATCATTAAATAGTGTCCTGTGTTTCATATTTAGTCATACTCCATCACCTCCCTTAGTAAAGTACTTACCTGCCATTCCTGACTCTCTCAAGCATTCTTCCCAGAGAAATCTGATACATATTTTCAACCCTTGTAGAGGTATCCACTTCCCCTCCTGTAACCTTCTCATGATATTGCTCAATGGTAACCAGTCTGCACATTCTCTTGCAAATTGTTCTGCTGTATGTTTGTTTGCAGCTCCTGTTTGATGTGTCCCCACCAGCACTGCAGTCATTAGCCCTAGTTGCATGTCATGATACCTTCCTTGAGATCAAACCCTGTGGGACAACATATTGTACCCCTGGCTGGCTATTCCTTCCACCATTGGTGAATATCCTGCTAAAAGGACTGCTGCAATTACTTCTTCCTCATCATCTTGGTATTTTTCTTTCAGCCTCCGATCCAGAGCTTTGACCTTTGAAGAACATATGGTCATTAATCCCTTGGCCTGGAAATGCCCTATTGTTTTTAGGCACCCCATTGGATAGAGATAATGTGGTGTCATTGATTTGTCCCCATCTTTGTTACAAATTGTAACATTTCATTAGACTTTTTCATACACTTTTCCTTTTTCTTATTGTACACTTTCTCCTTTTTCTTACCTTACACTTTTCATATGCATTACCCCTTTCTTTTGGGTCACATGACTTGGTGACTGACAAGTTGTGACTGACCAAACCCCTTTCCTCGATCTATGGGATTTCCCTGGATCTCCCCCTTGACCATCCATGCCTTCCCGATCACCTTATCGTACGTCATGGTCAAGGCTATTTTCCCCTTTCTTTTCATTTCTTTATATGTCTTTATTTATATTGTAGAGCCTCTCCACCCCCTATCTCACAATATGGGATTCTGATTCATTACTGCTTGGCCTCACCTTGGCCTCGCACTCCTCATATCCGCCCCCCTATGTCTTCCCTTATCTATACTTTTATGATAGTATTATCGTAGATTGGTAGTATACACATGTAATCTCTCTACTAGTATTTAAAGGCCAAAGTAGCCGCAGATTGAACTCCATTCGAGTTCTCTCTGTTCTTTCCCCTCATAAGGGTTGGAGCATAAGACGCTTGGGTCAATTTCCCTCCACTCCAACTTTGACTTTGGCCTTGGACTCACTTTGTCCTTGGTCATTGTTTGGGTTGTTACAATCTTCTTCAGCAACTTCAAGCTCAGATTGTTGAAATAACTGATGGAGAGTCTGAAGATTGAAGAGCATTCCATTGTATGTTTGGTCTTCATCTATGATAGCCTCCCTTGAAGGAATCCAAGTTCCATTGATGTCATAGACATTTCTTTCACAACCTTCATCATCTACCAAGGGATACTCAGCCAGGTTGATTTGTTGCTGTTCTTGCTCATTAGCTGAATCATAGACTTGTTCTCCATAATATTGTCTTCTCTTCTTGCTTCTCATGCTGCTACTGGTATGGATCTGCCAATTTATGTAACCATCAATTTGTGGTAGATCCAAATATCCACTCACTTTATATGAGTTGCAATGGCAATGGTCATTGTTCTCATATGCCAATAATTATGAATCCTTTGCCAATAACAGGCCTCCTCTGCTCGTTTTTCATCTTCACCTCTGCACACTGGCTGGTTCTGTCCATATCGAACTGTGATCACCACAGGGACATTCTCTTGCAAGAATCGGTTATTCTGCCAGCCCTCTTTGCCACTGTTTGTTGCACCCTGTACCCATTCATCCCAGTCATCTTCAATCCCTTCATGCAATGCTTGTACATCAGCATGACACATTTCATGTATTTGTTTATCACCACTGGCCCCTTTAATAGCATTTATCAGTGTTTGGTTCAAATGGTGGCATTTCCTATGCAAACCCACATGTTGTGGGTTTGCATGGAATTGGAGCACTTACAGAATATTGGTGACACTCCATAGATGGCCCTCTGTGAATATTCTTCATATAAGTAGATGTCCCAATATTCTTGTTGTTGCAGCTGCCATACAAGAAAAATAACCACTTGAATGTATTGGCCTTCCTCAAGTCTCATATCCCCTCCCTCCACTCTCCCCACCCTCTGTTGTACCATTTCAATCTCTTCCAGTTCCTCAATTTCATCCCCCTTCACAAATGTTCTTGGTACCATCGCAAGCCAGATTTCCTCTTGACCATATGTTCCTATGTAGAGCATTCTTCCAGTGGAATCAAACTCCAGATCAGAATATTGAGCTTGCCATTGACATCCCCTCTTATGAAGATCCAGCTTGAATACATAACTTGGGTCTCCTATACTTGTTGGGAGTGTAACAACCCAAACAAAGACCAAGGACAATGTGTCCAAGGCCAATGCTGTGGCTGAAGGAGAGGGAAAGTGACCCAAGGACTTATGCTCCAACCCTTATGAGGGGAAAGAACAAAAGAACTCAAATAAGTTCAACTGCCGGCTCTTAGGCCTTAAATACTATCTAAGGGTTTGTACATGTAGATACTAGATCTACCGATGTACTTCTAAATAAAGGTATAGTAGGTTAAGGGTAGGCATAAGGCGGGGATTAATGAGGCTATGACCCATGAGGAGACCATGAGGCCAAGCGGGGATTAGCGTGGGTGAAATGGAAGTAGAGAAGCATAAACGATAATTAAATAAGGAAGAGAAGCATACCTTGCTGTGAGGTACGATGAGTAAGGGGAGGCGTGAGCAGCAAGGGGGAAGATCCGGGGAAGATCCCAGATCGCGAAGGGAGATGGATCACGTGACGTCACACACGTGACCCTAAAGGAAGGAAAAGGCGAAACGTTAGAGTAAAGGTAAGTTCATAGAGTAAAGAAAAAGTAAAAGTAAAGGAAAAGTCTAAGATAAGTTATGCATTTGTAACAGGGAGTATCACATCCAGTCCTTGATGCCCCAGCACCAGGAGGTAATAGTCCAAAAAGTGCTCTCTAGCCCCCCATGCCGGTCTTGCTGCATTCTTGCATGTCAGCTCATCATCCACTTCAACAGCATGTCTCTGGCTTAACTGCTGCATGGCTGTCCTCTTCTGCCCTTTCTCATGGTTGCCCTGTAGCATTGTGAGCTTAATCTTCACGAGTTCCGAATGAAAGCCTTCTATAACCATCCTTCAGTCCCTGTGTTCCAGGGCTATTATTCTTTCAACATCTTCCTGCCATACCCCATCTTCAGTCTGCATTTCATCTGGAATGTCCCCAATGACAAACAAATTCCTATTCCTGCTCTTTAGGTTAGTCAATTTCTTCTTCTCAAGATCCACTGCCCTTACTCCATTACTTCTTCCATTACTTCTATTGCTTTCCCCAAGTTTGCTTCTGGCCTGTTCTAGAGTGCTCTTCCTCTGTCTTCACCTCTCTTGTGACCATGGGTAAGCATTAACCCTCCCTCCTTTCTTCAGTTTGCCACCAACTCCAACTCCAAACTATGCAAAACTAAACCAAACACTCTTTGCCCATGGTTTATACCATCCAACACAATTTTATTCACCTTCATGGGCATCTTATTTATTGTTCATCCTTAACATCCATATTCTTAATATCATATAAGATTTGTAGTAATCCTCCCTTCTGAAATATTCATGGTTTGCTACTCCCCTATCATCCTCGCCCATCCCAATAGATTGACTTTGGTGTGCATCTTGTCGTCCTCTTCATTGTCTGTCATCAGTGGCAGTGAGAGCAGGCTTGGCCAGGAGACCCATGGACATGTAGTATACCGTCAGAGAAGTCAAAGACCCTGTTACACTTGGGTCTGGATAAAACAGCAAGCGTAGCCTTCTAGTCAAGGTCAAGGGGGTGAGGTGGTCCTAGCCAGAGGTCTTCTCGATGAGGTGAGACATTTGTAGTAACGTCAAGGGGGTCCTTGGTGACAGAATGGTCACCGATGGTCAAGTGGGTTCAGGGACAAGCTGCCTGCTCAAAGTGCAGGCAAAGACTTGTAATGTTTGAGCAAGGGTGTGAGGAAAGACAAATGGATTTGCTAGGACTCTTGTAGATACAAGTAAGAAGGAGAACTAGCTTAAAGGTGAAGGTCCTCATCTAGAGGCCTTATATACCTAGCCCCTTGGTTTAGGGCAGGCTCTGGAGTACCTAATTGAGTAACTAGGCAGAATGTCATAGAAAGTGAGAGAACAAAGTGTCAAGAACTTTGTTTTTGAGTTGCGTGATGGCGCGGAGACGAGGATCGAGATGGGCAGAGGTTTCCTTCCGAGGCTGCGAGTGGCTGGCGAGATGGGGTGCAAGGTGCCTCTGCACGTGAAGCCATACATGGGGTGAAAGGTGAACCCTGATGTTGTTTTTTTTCCGCCACGTGTCGATGGACTTCGGGAGGTTTCGAACTCTGCTTTCGATGATACCACTGCTCCAAGGAACGAACACGTAGTAAGCAAGAACGAGTCATCAAGTGATGAACTCGGCTGGAAGACTGTGGTGGAGTAATCTCAATGACTAAGTGGGTGAGTAATCGTACAACAGAGACGAACAATTAGGAATATAGGATGTGTCATCAATGAAAAGGAAGGGTAGTCCAAAAGCAAGGAGAAAAGTGTACATGTGAAGGAAGAGATGTAACAGAAGCTTTGACGGGTTCTGGATGACATGATCTGGTGGGCAAGTTCGTGTGAAGCAAGGGCTTTGTCACAAGCGGTGTTTAGGGATTTTAGGTGGGTTTCCATGGCGGGGATAGAGGTTTTAGAAATGACTGTGGGAAGGGTGTGGGGTTCATATCCCATCATGAGATAGAATGGTGATTGGTTGGTGACAGAGTGGGGGCAGTGTTATGCAAAGCATACAATAATAGCCTCTTTACTAGACAGACAAGGATCAGGCGATTCTCATGAAGAGACCAACATCTGATGTGCAATCATTCAAGTAGATTGGACAGAGGATGACTAGGAGTGAAGCAGAGATGCTTCCAAGGGATAGACTCAGAGGGGACTTGAGGGATGTGAGACTTAATGTTACACTTGTATTGCATAGATCAAGAATGAGAGATACAGATGGTATAGAAGTGCCTTAAGTACTATGGACCAGCACGCACGGACCAAGGAATAGAAGCTTAGAAAGGAAAGAGAAAGAAACAGATAGAATGCGCTGGAAGCAGGGGATACTGACTGGTGTAAGAGAACTGGTGGAGGAGATGATAAGTCCAAGGTAAAGGTGATCAAAGGTGAACTAAGAATAGAGAAGTTGGACCGGTAAGAAGGAGGAAGCTATAGTTGGATGTGGTAAAGCCTCTCCAATTGTAGTGATGAGAAAAGAATGAAATAAGGAATATTCAGCAAAAGGGAATGAAAATTGTAACAGGCGGTGGTTGTGCGCAAATTTGGCGTGAGGGATTTTGTTGGCCCAAGAGGCAGGGTTGGATCTGCAGAAGATCTGTAGGTAGGTTTTGACTTCCTGGTCCACACGCTCAGTTTCTCCATTGGTTTGGGGGTGGTAGGCAGTGGAGAGGGAAAGGTCATAGTTTAAGAGTCTTCCAAGCTCTTTGGCAAAGGCAGAGGCAAAGTGTGGACCTCAGTCAGAGATGATTTTGTTGTAGAGACCAAAGCAGAGGTAGACTTTGTAGAAAAAGAGGGTGAAAATTCCCTCAGCGGTGACAGTCTTCTTGGTAGGGCAAAGAATTACCCCTTTGTAAGCCCATAGTCAAGCACAACCAGTAAGGAATCAAAGCTTGAGGAGGGGGGGAGGTTGGTGATGAGATTCCAGGAGACCTGTTGGAATGGGCAGGATGTGAGGGACCTGATGGGAGTGAGGGGGGGAATGGTGGGGTGGGTGTTGGATTTGTTCTGCTGGCAGGTAGTGCATCCTTCAACATAGCATCAGACATACTGGGCTAGGCCAGGCCACCAAAATTCAGCAGCAACAAGTTGACAAGTTTTGAGGTAACCAGGGTGTCCAGCAGTCTTGTGGTCATGGCATCATTGGACAATGGAACATCAGAGGGAATCATCTGGTGGAATATAGACACATCCTTTGTGTAACAACCCAACAAACAACCAAGGACAATGTCTGTCCAAGGCCGAATGCCAGATTGTAGAAGGGAGGGAAGGTGACCCAAGTATCTATGACTGCACCTTTGTGGAGGAAAGCAGAAGAGAACTTGAATGTTCTCCTCTGTCGGCTCTTTGGCCTTTAAATAGTACTCTAAGGTTTACATGGATTTACTACTGATCCATGATAGTAATACATAGAAGGATAAAGTAGAGAAGAACATAATGTGCAGTAATTAAGAGTGCAAGGCCAAGGTGAGGCCAAGCAGGAATGAATTGGAAGCTCCTGGATAGGAGGTGGAGGGAATGGAAGAATAAGAATGAAAACATAGCCCCTACCACGAGGTACAATGAGTAATCGGGGAGGCGTGTGTGATAAGGGGGAAGATCCAGGGATAAACCCTAGATCACGTAAGGAGTTAGGTGCACATGACCTGTCAGTCACCAGGTCATGTGACCTGAAGGAGAGGGATAATGCATAAGTAAGAAGTGTAGGGTAGGGAAAATAGAAAATGTATGAAAAGAAAAGGAAAAAGTCTAATGAAAATATTACATTCATAACACTTTGTAGGTAAGAACACCTTCAGAGACCTGCCAGTCAGACAGGCAGGAGCAGAATGCAGCAGGAATAGATGATTCAAGGGAGGATTGGAGGTGTTGCAAGACAAGGGGATCAGCGGCGGATGCTGATGAGATGCGAGAGTGGAGGGCAGTGTCGATGAGGTTGACAAAGAGGGAATCTGGGAGGAGAACCATCTCCAAATTGTCTGACTCATCCAGGTGGAGGTCTGAGCGACAAGACAGCTCATCTGGTCCTGTGAGGAGTTTGCCTGGGACATGGATGATTTTTAGGTTGAAATCAGCCAGATCAAGAAGCCACCTGGCCTGTCGCCTGTTCAGCTTCTGGGCTTCTCAAAAGTAGGTCAGGTTCTTGTGATCTGTAAAGACTTGCACTGGGAAAGGGGAGCCATGGAGGTAGTGTTGCCATGACTTTAGGGTACAGATGATTGCCAGGAGTTCTCTGTTGTAGACATCATAGTTTTGTTCTGCAGGGATGAAGGACTGGGAGAGGTATGAGCAGGGGTGCCAGTCGCCATTGGAGTCAGTCTGGAGGAGGATAGCACAGATGCATCTCTGGAGGCATCTGTGGTGATGGTGAATGGTTTTGTGAAGTCAGGGAGTTGGAGGATGGGTTTGGACAGGAACAGCTTTTTAGGGTTGTCAAAGGATGCCTGCACTTCAGGAGACCAATCCCAGTGATGGTCCTTCTTGATAAGGTCAAGGAGGGGGCGAGCAACCGTGGAATAATTGAGGATGAAATGTGGTAGAAATTGGCAAAGCCAAGGAAGGAATGTACTTCCTTGACTTTGGTGGGAGCAGGCCAGCTGGCAATACCATCTAGCTTTACTGGGTCCATGGCAAGCTGTCCTGGCTTGACTATCATCCCTAGGTACTCTACCTCCTGAAACAGACCAACAAACGAGGACGAAACTTGTGGAGTCAGAGGTTTAATCACTAGTGTAAAAAGTGGATGGATAGCTAAGAGTCTATCTTGCTCAGTCCTCGATGATGGGAGAAGACCAAGAGAACTTGACTGGAGTTCTCTGGCTGGCGCTTTGGGCCTTATATACTACTACACTGTATGTACCTGTTTGTACTGGATCTACCGATACATGCCATACAAGGATAGAGTACTTTAGGGC
>JBBPLM010000545.1:0-12847 GCA_038089795.1 Pulchroboletus neoregius | reverse complement strand
TGCGATGAAAGCAAAGGGAAGAAGCACGAGACAAACATGAACTTGGCAGGCGACGTGGTCTATACGTGGTGGGAAATTCCTTCTTATTTTAGTAAACTGAGTTATCAGAGCCTTTATCCGCAAAGTCGCGCTTTTGATGCTAGTCACAGTCCTTGGCGGGGGTCTGACAGGCCTCTCCGCCGCATTTCATCTCTCTCGACGTTTTCCAACAGCACCCATCGTCCTCATAAACAAGGATACTCGTTTCGGAGGTTGGGTGCGTTCAGAAAGGGTCAGATTCACCCTCGAAAGTCATCAAGAAGTAGACGTCCTTCTCGAAGCAGGTCCCCGGACGCTACGCCCAAATGCGCCCAGTGTCCTCGAGTTGGTATGTCGTTTATGTCTGACTCAGATATCTTGTTTGACATGCTACCGCCAAGATTAGATTCACCTCCTGGACCTGACCCCTTCACTCCTCACCGTGCCCAAGTCGGCCGCCGCTGCCAAGAACCGCTTCTTGCGTATCCCTGGCTCGCAGGGAATCCACCGCATTCCACCGTCACCGCTAGAAGTCCTCAGTTCGTTGCTGGCGCCCAACGCGCACCTGGGTCGTATACTCCTCTCCTCTGTTCTCTGCGAGCCGTTTAAGCAGAGAAATAGACGCCCGGGAGCTGAAGATGAATCAGTGGATGACTTCTTCACTAGAAGATTCGGTGCCGACTTTGCACGCGTGTTTGGGAGCGCACTCGTCCATGGGATATACGCTGCGGACGCTCGAAAGCTCAGTCTGCGCTCTGCCTTTCCTTCCATGTGGGATGCGGAGGAGCGCGGTCGTGGCTCTGTCCTGCTCGGTTCCTTGCGTGCATCCAATCCCCCACACTCGGATGGGGACACGAATTATGACTTGGGAGAGTTGCAGGACAAGATGCGCGACGTCTCCGTTTACACCTTCCAGAACGGCATAGGCACCCTTGTAAACGCCCTTGTGAGTTACCTTCGCAAACAGCCCAACGTGCACATGTATAGCGGGGTAAAGATCATGGGGCTCCGTCTCAACTCAAGGAACGACCAATTCGAGGTGATTGCATTCCTCGATGTCACGTTGCTATCTAACACTTTCTTAGGTAACAACATCGTCACAAGAAACCCTCTTTCCAACGCATGTCGTCTCTGCCCTTCCACTCCCTGAATTACGGGGAATACTCTCGCCAGCAGCACTGTTACCTCATCTTACGACCAACACTTACTCTTCCGTGACCGTTGTCAACCTCGTGTTCCGTTTACATTCATCTTCTTCGCTCCCACTTCACCCGGATGGATTTGGCTACCTTGTACCTCGTCCAGTAGACGGCTACCCTGCGGCTAAAGGTTCAGGGATTCTCGGCTGTGTCTTTGATTCGTCCTCCACTGCAGCTCAAGACACTCCAGGCGTCGTCAAGATGACCGTGATGCTTGGCGGTCCATACATTTCCGGTTCGATCTCTCCTCCGCAAGTCGATATCCCGACCCTACTTTCTGAACTCTCGGATCAACTTGGTCGACCCCTTCCCTCGCCCCTGTTTATCAAAGTTCACTCCAATACAAGATGCATACCCTTGTACGCCGTCGGTCATCTACAGCGGATGGAGGAGTTGAAGAGTGTTCTTGTATCCGAACCATGGAACGGTCGGATGGAAGTTGTGGGTGCGGGAGTGGGGGGCGTGAGCGTAGGTGACTGTGTGGAAGCTGGAAGGAACGTCGGGAGGGCGTGGGGCTAGGCTGGCTTGCGTGAGTCACGAGCCGGCATCACGCAGCAAATTTACATGCTTCGCAAACTTTAGTGAATCGAACATTGGGTTTATCCCCTACGGCATCCCCCTTGGTGGCGTCTCTGTGATGGCAACTGGGGGCAGTGATCGGAGGCCTGATAGGCCTCTATCAGGCCTCTCTCGTAAAAGCACAGGATTTGATAGCATCAATGTTCTTGCGCTGCACGGTTGCCGCATTGTCTTCCCATACAAAGGGGCCAAGGGACCCATCACTCCAACGCGAAGCTAAATCAACGTCATTATCAATGCATCTATTGTCCAATTCGGACCTTAGATGACCGTAGGATTGTGACTCTCTCATCCACCAGTGTCGTCGCTTTCGACCTGCTCAACGTGGGACTACGTCCGTATCGCTTTTTGGCAAGCGCCAGAGGCTCCTTGGGCCCATGGGATCGATGAACAAGCCGACATTCGTATCGCGTTTATCTAGACCAGATTACGATCGTAAAGAGGACCCTTGCAGCGATCGCCGCGCCCGCACTACGATACATTACAATCACGGCGGATTGTCGTGGCCTCCAGCATCTCCACAGAGCGTGTCTAGACCCTTGCTGTATATGAGCATGACTGACATGCCTTTGAGGTTGAAACTCGCATTTGCCATCCTATTTTGCAGGGTCGCTCTCCAGGTATCTTGTTTCAGGTATATTCGTATTCTTGTTCTCTTCGCACCCCTCCTCTGTAACTACAGAGTGTTTCCTCGATGGCCATCCCGGTTTATCGACAGAATTTGGACTACGACGACTGGGAAGTCGCGTCGGTGTATGACAGCGATGACTGTGACAGCCTGGGTCGAAGTGGATACTACGGGTCCTCGCACTCCTCGAGTTCTCTCGATGATCCAGGCTTTCAGTCACACGACCTCCTTTACGAAGACACTCGTCCTCATGTTGACTATGTAGTGCCACACGCACAACCACCACAACAGCTCCAAAACTATGCTCCAGTGATGCTGACCCGTTCTCGATGGGACACGTGCCATGTGCCCGGGAAACGAAGTAACTTCGCCCTCCCGCCCGCTCCCATCGTACCCCCTCCGGGGGTGATATTTCCACGCAAAGACTGGGCTCGCCCGCCACAAGACATGTACTGGCCTTCTACGACTGGTCATGTAGCGTCCTCCTCCGGCATACCAGTGGATATGGGACTGATGGAGCCACCCCCGTCGTCTTTACTGCTCTCACCATCTTCACCACCACGTGTGCCGTCCCCACTGATAAGGCGGCCGACGCCTACGAAGATGATCGCGCACGGTCAAGCCCCTCACGCGACGTCCGTCACGGTGTCCAGTTCTGGCACGGGGATGAACGTCAACACCTATACACCCCCTATCATGCCACCTCCACCACGTTATCACGAGCTGGCTCATACCATTTCACCGCGCCTCGCGGAAGCAGGGTGTCAGGCACATCCGGGTATGGTGATGAGTCCTCGGAGGTCTGGACATGACGTCTTGTCGTCGCATGGTCCTGAAGCATCGATGCCACGGGGACCACTGATTAGCGAGGAGATTACGGTAGCAGAGGGACATGGTGGTGGTGGACCTGGTGGCCACCCGAGTTACGGACCGGGAGACCGACCCGATTTACATGTCCCTCCAGGGCCAAGCAAGTATGAGTATGAACACGAATATGGATATGGGTATGGGTATGACGCTGGGCGGATGAGGACGACGAGACCACCGATGCGCGAGCGCAGGCCGAGTATATGGCAGCGGTTTGTGCGACGATTTGGACCGTCACCGCGCGGGGTATCCGTCGGACACACGTAGTTGTTGGAAGCGAATGGCGGATGGGCCAGGTGATCCACTGGCTGGAGGCGTCTGTCTATTTACGAGTTGATCTACATACTTATCTTGTCGACTGCTAACACAAGATCTGGATAAATATTATGGAGAAGCACGATGACTTAGTAGTAGCCGTATGCACCCCTCGAAGCTATTCCGACAATTCTCTCACTAGTGACTAGCATCAGGACCACTCAGGACGTCGTTCTCATGCACAATAATGGCTGGCTCGTTCTAGAAAGACTCTCTCTCAAACATTCGCCCTGGTTACGACCACCCTCATAATCCCCGCCGTTCTGAAACATCTCACTAGGATACTTATACCCAGTCACGATTGATATCGAACACTGCGACCACTTGTGTTGCGCTTCTTTTTTGATCAACATGTCGTCCTCATCGCCGCCGCCGCCGCCGCCTCCCGGTCCACCTCCTCCCGGTCCACCTCCTCCCGGTCCACCTCCCTCTGGTCTACCACCTCCTCCAGGTTCTCCACCTCCACCTCCACCTCCACCTCCACCCATTTCTTCCCCATCCATCACGAGCGCCAACTACTTTTTCGCTTTTGTCATCACCTTTGTCGTTCTCCTCCTCCTCTTTATCGGGTGCGGCTTAGGCTCGTGGCGACGGTTCCGACTGATCGGGACGGCATGGGACGTACGATTACAAGATATAGAGGGGAACCCATTTGGGGTGCGAAGGCGCGCTCGACGGCGGCTCGTACGGCCTATATTTTTGGAGACGTGGACGTCTCCCACGCCGTTGGTAGCACCCCTCGCACCATCCAAATGGGATGGCGTACAGGTCAGTCCCTCTTATCCCTCTAGTCCTCGGCGTTCCATGGATGGGAACCAATTTGAACTTTTTTTTTTTTTTTCTTGTCCCCTACCGTTCGCTTTTTCATTGTAGCCGATCTCTGCCGCGTTGGTATGGTCGCGATCAAAACTGAGTGGGTCCGTGGGTCGGCATAAATCGGACGCGGACGCGTCGATGACGGCAGGACGGCGGAACGAGGACGGTGGTGGTGGTGGTGGTGGTTCGGTGGTACGTACGATGGATGCGACGTTGTGGTCGCGCGTGTTTCGTCGTCCGGTTCCTGAATGTCCGCCGAGACCACCGCCGGTTCAACGTCCACCACCAGAAGCTATTCAAGTCGCTGTCATGATCGCTATGCCGTTTCAACCGTCTGTGACGTCTGGTCGAATGACCGGTGGCTATGTGGGACACGCAACGGTGGGGGAGTATCAGATCGGTGTCGCGCGGATACCTTGGCCGAGCGGTGAGGGACCCTGATACATGGATTATTTTCTTTTTGCACATAGGGCGGTGAGCGATTGGGTTGCCTTAGTTCCATGCTACTGCGCTGCTTTCTCCTCCCATTTTCACTCTCATTCTGTGTTCAGCCTTTAGCCACCTTCTTTGCCTGGCTTTTGTAGTGTAGGACAAAGGTCTGAGACCAGTGCGACTGACAACTCTTTCGAGTTAGCTACAGCTCTCTTAGTTACGCTACGACTTGCTGTACCTCGTATGCAATTCACAAGACTCCGCTCGGCCTAACTCGAGGGGGTCGTTTTTTGCTACTCTTTCGAGTCGGATGGTCCACGAGCGCGACCAAGCTCGCTTGCTCATTAAAATGTGATTATGACCGTCCACGCTCATATGTATAACAAACGTAACTCATGATAGCACTGCTCAATCAATAAGGTACTTGCGTTTAAAGAAGGCACGAAGGTGGAAAATCTGCCATACACCCAGACCCACGAGTGAGAGGAGCGTGAACCAGGCAAAGTTTTGCACGCGCTGATTCGTCGAGACTAGTCAACAAGACGCGTGAGCAATGGGGTGTTGTACGAGGGGGAACGGGGGGACGTGCCGTTCGTATTGGCGAATCTCTCTTCCCGTTTCTTGAGATAGTCTAGCTCGTCCACGATCTCTTTGACGAGTCCTTCCAGTTTACGCATTTCTGTCTCGATTCCGGACAGAGACTCTTGATTGGCGATGGCACTAGAAGAGGTGAGTGAATGAGCAAACGTAGGGGAAGCGTAGAGGGACACACTTGTAGTCGACCGCGTCCGCACCAATGTCAATGTCGAGGTCGATCGTGCGCGTCATATTCCGTGCAATATCCATCCTGACCTCTGTAGCGTGTACCACGTTTACGTTTCAACGCATGCAGCACGACAATGAAAAAAAAGGCAAACGGACCTGGTGCCAGATAGTTTTTAAAACACACGCCAATCTCGCCCTCGGCATGGGCGGTGACGGCGAGGCGTGTCTCGCCGTTGATATCCTTTTTGGAGAGGTAGACGTTTCGTTGGGGTGTCGAGTCGATGATTTCAACGTCGATGCGTTGACTGGGACCGGGTCCGACGTTGGCAGTGACGATGACGAGGGCGTGTGGGTGGGCTGCGTTCCATATGCACTTGTCGGCGGGGAATTTAGCGGGCGGGAGTGTGAACTTGATAGCGGTGGAGAAGGGAAGGAAGAGGAGGAGGAGGAGGGAGAGGAAACGAACAGTACTGGGGAACATGAGTCGGCGTGACACGCAGTGTCTGTGTTGGAGACCGGTGGAGAGGGTGACTACTAGCAAAGTGTACAGTCACACGTGGCTAATACCAAGTCGAGTTCTCGCTTATCGAACTTGGTTGATCAACCGTATCGACACCACCATCATGAACTCATGAAGCTTTGAAAGGTCTACCGGCTTCATTACTGCCAAGCAGACCAAGGCAACTTTGGTCGTCGTTGACTGTCTCAGTCCGAGTTTCCCGTCTGGCACATTGACTCTCCATAGGTCCAACTTTATCTGCAATTACCTGCTTACCATAGAGCCCACGTAGTCTCTCAATGGACAGAAGACAGTCGCTCTAACCCCGTTGTCGATTGTCACGGTAGGAAAGTGAGGATTCAAGCAGAAGTTTCGAGGAAGCTCACCACATTGCTGTCGCATGTTTGCCACGAGGTCCCACTATATACCCACTTCCATTGTAGAAACCAAAACTTGCCTTGAAAATGACCTCGAGGAACCTGTTCAAAGATCGCTTCCCAAAGGTGTTTACTACCTACTCCTTATTGGCATGAGTCATTGCTGCCGCTACTGACTCTGTATTGTGACTGTCATCTGATGCTTTCGCATCACCATTAGGTCAAGTCTACAACGTCAAGTCGTTGGTCCATCTTTCGGCAGTCAGCTTCCACGGTTACCCCAGAGGATGGATTGCAGCGAAGCGATTCTGCCGATGGTAATGCTCTAGTGAATACATAACGGCGATTGGGTAAAACTGATGAATACTTCGCTCAGCAAGTGCATCATCCCATGAAAGCGGTCAGCTGACAACAGGCGCGCGGCCTTATAATATCCAAGCATTCGATGTCATATCTTTGATCGAGAAAGGGGGTGCACAGCCGGGGGGAAGAGATGGTAATGACAAGACCCGAGAGCCAGTCATGACGACGGCAATCAAAGTGGATGAAGAGGACGCGGCGATTACTAGTATACGGGGCGCAGATGGGAGTGGCTGGCTGGCACCTCAACCATTCGACACAATGAAGCTGCCTCGAAAGAAGAACGAACAAGTGAAGGAAGAGCCTATGGTCTATCGGGAGGAGTTACCTCGAAAGAAGATCGAACAGGTGGGTGGTGGGAAGAGATGGACAAGATGTTTCACGAATTGCTAGTTCAGGAGAGACAGCCTCGAAAGAGGATCGAACAGGTGGTGGAAGAGCCTGTGGATTATCAGGAAAAGTTGCCTCGAAAAAAAATACAGAGCGAACAGGTGATGGAACAGCCTATAATTTATCGGGAAAAGTTGCCTCGAAAGAAGATTCAGAGCGAACAGGTGCTAGAAAAGCCTATGGTTTATCAGGAAAGGTTACCTCGAAAGATGATTCAGAGAGAACATGTGGTGGAAGAGATGGATGATATGTTTCACGAATTGCTGGTTCAGGAGAGGCAGCCTCGAAAGAAGAGCGAACAGGTGCTGGAAGAGATGGTGAGACGGTGCCCCTCAAATAGTGACGCTGATAATCATCCAACAATGCAGGTCAAGCGCCGGGAGCCAGTGGATGCACCAATCAACAACATCCAGTCCAACTCTCGTGATCTCACCAGTCATGTTGCAAAATCGAATGACCTCGCGTTTGCATCGGGTAGCTATGGAGATATCCACAATGGGAGGGGTTTCCGTGTAAGCATCGCGCATCCACGTTCTATGTCATCTTTCCCCATTGACCCACCTTAGGCACCTCCTCAAGAAGATCCTAAAGATACGTCGGAACAACAACATGACGAGCAATCTTCAATGTCAGACGTCCACAGCAACAAACCACCAGACTCGACTCCGGTAGGGTTTGATCGTTCATTGGAAGAATCGCACTGACCCACGCATTCGTACACAAGGAACAACCCACAACGTCAAATCCACCTAGGCTGGAAATCCGCGGCGAAGACAGTAATATTGATCTACTCGAGGTAGGAGTGTGTCCCTCTCCTTTTCGATGCTGGTTTTTATGGCGGTGTAAGGTTGAGTCTCCAACTAGGACGTCCGCACCCCCATTTGACTATGATAAGGTCTGTGATGGTTTTAATGTTTTCATGCTTTCATGTCGACGTCGCTCGAGCCACCATCCCCAGCACATTCTACCGATCCTCGCGAGGTTGAGGTAATGCGGCCACACCTGCCCCAAGCCATATCACAGTTGCCACATAGCCTGCCAAAGACTCCTCTAGATGCATATCCAGAAGAATTTCGTGATACTGCTGACGAGGGTAGATCTCATGATGCGTCGTTGGCGGGAGTAGAAGGCCGAGAGGAAACAGCCAGGTTTCAATATTCGGACGAAGGGACACAGGCGACCAATGACATTTGGTTTAACTCGCCTTCTGATCTTACCGGCCAGGTTACAAAGTCAAGTAATCACCCGTTTGCGTCAGGTGGCTTTGGAGACATCTATAAAGGAAATTTCAATATGAGAGGGAGGTTGATCGATGTACGTCACCGTGTCTTCTGCATTGGGGAAACTAAACAATCATTAGGTTGCAATCAAGACAACCAGGGTGTACTTGCAGCAGGACCAGCATCTGTCCAAGAAGAAGCTAAAGGTATACTACATATCCTGTTTGTAAAACAAACGTAACCAAACCCTACTTTACCGCGAATAGCAATTCCGCAGAGAAATAACTGTGTGGTGGAAACTGGAACACCCGAACGTTTTGCCATTGTTAGGGACCATTAGGGACCCCAGTACGCACCCAAACATACCTGCGATGGTGTGTCCGTGGGTCGAGAATGGTGCATTGTCAATATACCTCGAGAGAAACAACGACCTGACGGTTGCAAAAAGATTGGTCCTAGTGGGTACTCCTCGGAATTCATGGACGAAATCGGCTGAAAAATCGCTTTCTAGGTTCATGACGTGGCCCGCGGCTTACAATATTGTGAGTTATTATCCTGTGCTCTCCCGTCATTCTGACTGGAGATAATTTGTTTGACAGTGCATTCTCAACACGTCGTTCATGGTGATCTCTCTGGCGTAGGTCTTTTAGCTGAGGTCTCCTGTTCCTCGCTCATACTTCAGATTGAACAGTCAAATGTACTGATCCATGGTAATGGGAGGGCTTGTATCGCCGACTTTGGGTTGTCCACGTTGTTGACGCGATTGGGTGGATCGACTTTTGCCACGACCCATCAGGCAAAAGGCACCACGCGGTGGATGGCTCCTGAATTACTGGACCTTGATGATTCTAAGACAGCCCCGGCTATGCAAAGCGACGTGTATTCGTTTGGAAGTATCATGTTGCAGGTATGTGACGCAGGTGACACCTCCGTTATTATAGCCTATGGTTTACTGGAATCACGGAAAGATTCTGACAGGCAGCATTCCCTATCACTACCTCACTCGTAATGAACAAGTCATTCTCGCCATTGCGAGAGGCACGAGGCCCAAACGACCTGATGAAAAAACAATCACGGACCATAGGTGGAAATTCATAGAGTGGTGTTGGTCCCCTACAGATGCCATTAAACCGCGCCCTTCCAGCGACGAAATCATTGAGTTCACAAAGAAGGAGCTCGGTCAAGTCATGGCATCCGAGGTCTAGTGAAAAGTGGTACTACTATACTCGTAGAAACTGTAACTACCTTTGGCAGTCAGGCCTAGTCAGGATTGAATTACGGGCATTACTATGTAGTCTGATCACCGGACTAATTACTACGAGGGATTCCTGTCAATTGCGACTCAGATGGAGTTAACCTTTTACCGTACACATTCTACTGCCATGAGCCGAACAAAAAAGTAAATGCGCACCGTGATACGACTTGACCCCCCACTTGAATGCAATGGTTTTAAGCTCAGGAAGAAAAGATGGTATATCGGGAGTTCCAGATCCCTATATGCACATTCATGAGGACCAGACGCGGGTGATGCCACCATTTCAATCGCGTTCAAATTGCCTGTGTGGATGTGCTGTTTTACCCCTGAAGATGGATTGAGCTGATTCGGTTGTGTAGCCGTTTTGATGCACGCATCTTTCAAAGCCTTCCAAGCTAGATATCCTTCTCTCGCACGATTGGTCTCGATGAATCGAACAGTACGGCGACGCTCAACGGTTGTTGCGCAAAAAACCTTTTTAGACAGGATGTCATTTCAGAAAACTGTGGTTCACCTCCTCTCATGTGGCTACTGGAGACCCTTCGCCCCAATTGGTGATTCTCTGCTCATATGTACGTCCGTTTCGAGGCAGTCGTGAGACATGGTAGGGATGAACAGGGGTAACTCACCTGTAATCCAAGTGAACCTGACGAGATTGTCATCTCTGACGAGGACATTGATGAAGAAAACATCACTACAGAAGCAGCCATCTCAGAACCCGGTTGATGGCGAAGAACTTGTCGAACCAACACCTCGACCCGTCATCCCACTATCCCAGACCAAATTTATAGCCCTAAACAAGTGTCTACTGCGTAGAGACTTTCTTAATGGTTATCTACCCCGCGGTTACTAACGCATCACCCTAGATCGTCGAGTTCCTCCTGACTTGACCCAAAGTGGTTGGCGGTTAGGCAAGGTTTCCATCAGTATTCACTGCAACTCGCCGGCACACAACTTATCTAGATGAGCACACAGCCCGAGCGGGTGTTTCCGCAGAACTAGATTGGGTTGAAAAGAACATTGTTCGCAAGGCCACAAGCGACGGTGTTAAATCGCCTCTGTCGATAACTGTCAAGTTTTTGTTGCAACGTAAAGTTTCAGCAACGTAAGTTTGCGAATAGCAAAAGTATCCTATGTCTTAATATTGTTGCAGCGCCATGGTATACCAATCCACAGACCGTTGCGTTTTGTAGTACGCTAGGCATTGGCGATAAGATCAACCCATCCTAGGATTGTTGCTGTTGGAGCACAGGAATGCGGGTAAGGTTAACGCCGAGATGCCTCATTCCTCCCACGAGGCTGGAGTCGGGTGGTATGCGTGCAAACCAGGCCTCACGGAGATTACCTCCTTGTCCACCATGAATACTCCTTTGCCCGGACCGTCTGATGCTCATGAACCTCAAATCCGTTCGCCCGAGATCACCCGGCCGGCTTCGGGCCTCAAAACGAGCAGCGGTCGGCCTTCTGCTGTGGACTCACTTTATACTAATGCAAGAAGCCCTTCTGGTCATCTTACCCCATATTCTCCTACTCCAGCAAGGCGCTGCTCTGGAGACTGTGTCCTGTGGACGACTGGTAGCCAGACTTCGTTTCACAATGAACCCAGTTCGATCAATCACGTGCGTCTCAAGTTGTGACCGAGTCTGTCAGTCCGCTTCATCCAACGTCCGGCTTTGCGGCGGAGAAGTCTCCCGGAAACCCTGGTGCCAGATCATCTCCGCAGTCAGCCCACATCCACCTCGATACAAAAGACGTGGAACCTCACTGGAGCACACTGTACTCAAAAAAATCTTCTTCCCAGCTTTCTGTCTCACAGAAACCTTACAACTCTCGAAAATCAATCGGGCGAGCCTCATATCGAGAGCATCGTGGCCCACCTGCTCGTGATCGAACCCCATCTCCCGTACCCAGTGTCACCTCCTTCGGTCCTCCGTCTTCCGCCCCGAGAAGGGCTGAACCAGGTAGTTCAGCCGCCTTCGTACCCAACGTTGCCCCACCGAGTGCGGATGATCCAAATCGACCCGGGGAGCCGACTGCCATTGGAGGTCGTTTCTCCACAATGTCGATCAATGATGTACTCCGATATGATGGTCATCGTAAGACAAGGTAGGGTGCATTGAATGCCTGACGGAGCCCAGAGTTCATGGGACACCACAGATCTCTATCCGGACAGGGTTACAAGATTCGAGCGATGTCGTACCAGTACCCCGAGATACCGTTTGTTTCGTTACTGTATCAGGGGTTGATCTCACATGTAACTTCTGCTTCCAGAAACGTCCCAGATGGCTGGACAGCCTACCGGCACCCAGAAGGTGCCCTTTACTTTGTACATGGAAAGTCGGTTAGTGAATCTGACCGATATGATATTTTAATCATTGTATCTCAAGCATGGACCCGCAGAAAACGATGACAGAAGTGAATATATGCGATGAAGAGATCCACAGGGATATCGAGTACTTCAGAACCTGCTTGTTCTCAGCGCTGGAAACTGAGATCAAGAATCGAAACCTCTCCGAATCCCTGAAAGTTGACGAAGTGCAGCTGGTTTTGGAACCCAAGCGAGACGCGCTGGGTGTGTTGTGTTGTTATTACTTCGTGAATTCACCGACCAGGTGTCTTTTTTGGATGGATGAATGGGAAGGGAAAGGTATCTTCGACGATTGTAGAGGTATGCTTTCGCACACCCACAAATGTAAGCTCTAGATGACTGACCCCGGAGGGCTCACCAAACGATTTGAACCCATTAGGGCTGGCTATCCAAGCACAGTACTGGTGCGCCACATATGTGAGTCATTTGTTGTAAGACATTCATGAGCTTGATATCCTAACACTCAGTTAGTCGTGTGCGATGCATTGATGATCTGAAGCAACTCCAGGAGCCACTGGGATCTCTACCCGAACTTTTGTAAGATTACTCAAGAGCTGAAAGATAAGGTAGTGGACATGATTCTGCGTGCTACATGTGGTGGGTTCTTCGCCTCCACAGTCGTATGTGCATTTAACAATCAGAACCATAGATCACCTGACGTCGAATAGTTCGTCATGCCCTCTGAGTCCAGAGGAGCTAAAAAAACACCTAGCTCTCGTTGAGCGAATTGATCGTAGGTAATATGTTCAGTAACAAACG
>JBBPLM010000543.1:0-12888 GCA_038089795.1 Pulchroboletus neoregius | reverse complement strand
GGTGATTAAAGAGGCTGTAGCCCATGAGGAGATCATGAGGCCAGCGGGGATGATCGTGGATAAAGGAAGAGGTGAAATGGAAGACATAGAAGGAAATGAAAGATAAGAGAAACATAGCTACCACGATAAGGTAAGATGAGAAAGGGGAGGCTTGTATCGTGATAGGGGAGATCCAGGGAATAACCCAAGATCGCGAAAGGGGGTAGATCATGTGACCGTACAGTCATAGGTCACGTGACCTGAAAAGGAAGGTAAACGTAGAAAGAAAGGGGTAAGTCCAAAGGAAAACGTAAAGTAAAAGGAAAAAGGAAAGATAAGTCCTAATAAATGTTATGATTTGTAACAGGATGAGGCAAAGTGGAGGTGATTGTGGGGATAATGGAAGGAGAGAAGCATAACGGTAATGAAATAAGTAATGAAAGAAGAGAAGCATACCTTGCTGTGAGGTACGATGAGTAAGGGGAGGCGTGAGCAGCAAGGGGGAAGATCCGGGGAAGATCCGGAATCACGAAAGGGGATGGATCACGTGACTGTACAGTCATAGGTCACGTGACCCGAAAAGGAAGGTGAACGTAGAGAGGAAAGGGATAAGTCCATAAATGTGAAGGAAAGAATAAAAGAAAAAGAGAAAATGTCACGTGAGACATAAATTTGTAACAAAAAGGAAGGGGAATGCATAAGGTAGAAGGAAATAAGATAAGATAATGAAAGAAAATGAAAGTCTAAGGAAAAGTCTGTAGTAATCATTACAATTCGTAACACCTCCTATCCCACAGGACAAAGATTAACTTTTACTTCATGCTTGGCCTCACTTTGGCCTCACTCCTTTAATATCCACCTTATGCCTGCCCTATACTTACTATATCCTTTTATGCCCACATATCTGTAGATCAAATACAATCATGTACACACAGTAGAATAGTATTTAAGGCCTAAGAGCCAGACAAGGAACTCATTTGAGTTCTCTTGTTCTTTCTCCATCATAAGGGATTGGACATGCAAGATAGAGTCACATGTTTCTTCTCTTTCCTCTTGCAGTCTAGACATTAGACTTGGGCGTATGTTGCTCTCGTCTTTTGTTTGGGTTGTTACAGTTTCTTCCTTGCCATCATAGTCCTCAGGGGTGCCGAGGCAGAGTTCCTTGGTAGAGGAAGACATGGGTGGGTTCTGTGGTGGGTGTGGGTGGGGCAGGGGCTGGGTTCTTGGGTGGACAAGGTTGGTTCTGGTGGGGATTAGCCCACGGGGATACTGGGTTAGAAATGGTGGGGGAGGGCCTGCTGTTACACAAAGCATACACAAAAAGGTCTCTTATAAGACAGACTGCATTCTGGCAATGCTCACAAAGAGACTGATGTCAGACAAGCAATTGTTCAGAGGATGGCGAGGATGACAAGGAGTGAAGCTATAGAAAGCTTCCTAGGGATAGACTCAAGGGGACTCAAGGATTGAGACTTAAATGTATGCTTGTATTGTGTAGATCAAGAATAAGGAAATACAGGTTGTAAAAGATACTTTATATACTGCAGGACCAGCACACACAGACCAAGGGGTAAAGGCTAGGAAAGGAAATAGAAAGAAACTAATAGAACGTGATGGAAACAGGGGACACTGACTGGTGTGAGAGAACCGGTGGAGGAGAGGATAAGTCCGATGTGAAAAGAACTAAAGGTGAGATAAAAAGATAGAGTTATGTCCTGTAACAAGGAGAAGGCTATTGTTTGATGAAGTACTGCCTCTCCAATTGTAGCAACGAGAAAAGAAGAAGATAAGAAGAATATGTGGGAAGGGATTGAAAATTGTAACACCTGCAGCGAAGGTAGCCCTAAAGGGAAGCTAGTTCTTTTGTTAATGCTTGGGTCTGGGTAGGACTGCAAGTGTGGCCTTCTAGTCAAGGTAAGGATCATGTGTCATATGTAGGATTACTGCACCACATGTGATCACACTCATACCAGTGGAAAGGGTAAAAATTAGTATTGAACTTACCAAGAATATTCTTGTATGTAGGATCATTAGGCATGACACCTTGACTGGTAGACTTCAGCATTGAAGCATGTGCCTGATAACACTTTTTCAGGCTGGTCAAAAATCAGCATAAAAGAATTGAAGTAACCAACAACCAAGCAAAGAGCAAGGGAAGTCAAAATAAAGCCACAACTAGAGTAAGAGGTAAAAGAAAGACTAAATCTATCTTGCTTGGCCAATGAATGGGAAAGACCGAGAGAACTTGACTGGAGTTCTCTGGTGGTGCCTTCGGCCTTATATACTACTACTACTATGTGTACATGTTTGTACTGGATCTACTGATACATATCTAATAAGTCCATACCCTAGACCTGTGTAAGTGAGGGTGAGTCATATGGAGTCAAGAACAGAGATTAAATGCATAAGATAAACAGCCTTGAAATGGAAGCATAGTGGTAATGGTGTGAGAGAACATGTGGTGATGAAGAATGAAAGAAAAGAAAAGAAGAAGAGAAGAACGGTGTTATGTTTGTGGCACAAGTCCTAGTCTCAAAGTGTACACTCAAGAGTAGTACAAGGACTTTGAGAGATAGGGGCTGATCTCACTTCCTAAGTTCATACTCAGGCAAGTAGATGGACTAGAAAATATGCTGGATTGTGTAGAACTAGCTAAGGAATAGAAGTATAGGAGGGAGCCCTTTATATACTGTAGAGATAGCATGCACAGACCATGCTATGCAGATAGTACTAGGGCTAAGGTGTCCATATATGGGGAAGTGGGGACATGAGGCATAGCTCTAAGTGTTACGAATGGTAACATTTTCATACACATTTTCATACACTTTTCCTTTTCCTTATGATACACTTTCTGTTACGGTTTCATGTCTCACGTGACAATTTCCTTTTACTTTACTTTTTCTTTTACGTTTATCTTAGGACTTATCCCTTTCACCTTTACGCTTTCCCCTTTTCTCTGATCACGTGACCTGACGTCATAGGTCACATGACATCCCCCTTCGCAATCTAGGGATCTTCCCCAGATCTTCCCCCTTGCTGCTCACACCTCCCCTTACTCATCGTACCTCGCAGCAAGGTATGCTTCCATTCCTTCATTTCACTTATTTCATTACCGTTATGCTTCTCACCTTCCATTATCCCCACGTTCACCTCTGCTTTGCCTCATGCCTAGCACATGTTTGCATCACCTCATTAATGTCCGCCTTATGCCTCCCCTAAACTTACTATATCTTATTATATCCACGTATCTGTAGATCAGATACAAACCCATGTAAACAGTAGAATAGTATTTAAGGCCTAAGAGCCGGCAGTAGAACTCATTCGAGTTCTTCTGTTCTTTCCCCTCATAAGGGTTGGAGCATAAGTCTTGGGTAATATGTGACCCCTCCTCCTTCAGCCAGGACATTGGCCTTGGACACGTCGTCCTTGGTCATTGTTTGGGTTGTTACAGATCTTCCCCATTGCCGCACACACCTCCCTGATCCTCATTGTACCTCGCGGCCTTGGCTATGTTTCCTTCTTTCTCTATATGTTACGGATGTAACGAAGTCACGGGACTTTTCTCCTTTCTTTCTTTTTCTCCTTATGTTTCCCTTTACTTCTTACTTTATGATTCGGGTCACATGATATGAGGCACGTGATCCTTCCCCCTTTCCTAGTCACGTGACCTGGCATATTCTGGTCACATGACACATCCCTTCGCGATCTATGGATCTTCCCCTGGTCGGGATCTTCCCTAGATCTACCCCCTTGCTGTTCACGCCTTCCCTTACCTCATCGTACCTCACAGCAAGGTCATGCCTTTCTTCTCTTCTTTCATTCTTCTTATCTTTAATTACCACTGACACTCTTCTTTATCCCACGATCATTCCCGCTTGGCCTCATGACTACCTCATGGGCCACAGCCTCTTAATTACCACTACTACCTGCCCTTACCTTAGTTTACCCATACATGGATTGGTATCGTAGATCGTACCATAACATGTACAAACCCCTAGATAGTATTTAAGGCCTAAGAGCCAGCAAGTAGAACTCATTCGAGTTCTTCTTGTTCTTTCCCCTCATAAGGGTTGGAGCATGAGTACTTGGGTATACGTTCCCTCCTCCATGGGTGAGACTCTCCCCATTCTTCAGCCATGACTTTGGCCTTGGACAACATGTCCTTGGTCATTGTTTAGGGTTGTTACATTAGAACTCGAATATCCACTCTTTATGATAGAGACCACTTCCCCTCCACCTTCGAGCACGTCACTCTTAGGAAGTGTTACACTATATGTCTTTATTTATATCTTAGATCCCCTCCACCTCCTAACCCCTAGGAGCTTCCGATTTCATTACCGCTTGGCCTCACCTTGGCCTCACAATCCTCATATCTGCCCCCCGATGTTTCCCCTTATCTATACTTTTATATTCGTACATCGTACATCATATATACACACATATAATCCTCCTACTTAGTATTTAAGCCCAAAGTAGGCGGACAAGGAACTCACCCAAGTTCTCTTGTTCTTTCCCCATCATGCAGGTTGGAGCAACAAGCTTGGGTCACCTTCCCTTCCTCCAGCTTAAGTAGTGGCTTGGGCATATGTTGCCTTCGCCATTATTTGGGTTGTTACACTAAGAGAAAGCTATTTAGAAGTGGAATAGTGTCCAGGGTGTGACAAGTTAGAGATCAGGTGACATGAGTCACATGGGTGACCATGTGACATTATGTGCATAAGTAGAAGGAGAAATGATAAGTCCATATGGCAACAGAAAAAAAAAAAAAAAACCATAACAAACAGCACTGCCTTGCACATGATGGAGATGAACATAGGAAGAGAAGATGTGCAAGGGCCTAGGCCAAAGGGACATGACTGAAAGAGATAAGATAAGATAACAAAGTGTCTGTGTGATTAAGTAATTGCTGCATGAGAAAATGTCTAAGTCCCAAAAGTGTGTCAAATGGGAGGGGAAAAATGATGAAAAATAGAGGAAAAATAGGGGAAAAACATAGTGTTTATAACACTCATAACAAGAATAGAATAGCACATAAAAGAAACTCACATATCAAGATGACTGCTCACCACTGTTGCAAATTTATTTGGCTAAATAGCATATGCAGCCCTGTATGTGACATCTTATATGAAGATTGCATTGATGATCACACCTTTGATATCCTTCTTGTTCCTTCAGAGTCCAGCTTTTGTCATTGCTGAAGTTCCAGCACAACTGCATTGCATCTTTTTATTAAAGAGAATAGCATGATCAGTGGGATTGTTCCATAGCCATTCAGGGGTTGCTTGGTGTTACGCAAAGCATATACAATAAGGTCTCTTACTTGACAGACCGTGTTCTGGTGATGCTCATGAAGAGACCAACATCAGACGAGCAATCATTCAGAGAGGGACAAGGATGATGCTTCCAAGGGAAAGACTCAGAGTGTTACGGTTTTACGTCTCATGTGACACTTTTCTATTACTTTTCCTTTTTCTTTATGTTTACTATTGGACTTATCCCTTTCACCTTAATGTTCACCTTTCTTTTCAGGTCACGTGACTTGTCACGTGATCCATCCCCTTTCGCGATTCTGGATCTTCCCCGGATCTTCCCCCTTGCTGCTCACGCCTCCCCTTACTCATCATACCTCACAGCAAGGTATGCTTCCATTCTTTCATTTCCGTTTTATTATCTTCTATGCTTCTCTTCTTACCTTCCATTCTTCCCACGTTAACCTCCGCTTTGCCTCATGCCTAGCATATGCTGCATCGCCTCATTAATGTCCACCTTATGCCTCCCCTCAACTTACTATATCTTATTATATCCACATATCTGTAGATCAGATACAAACCCATGTAAACAGTAGAATAGTATTTAAGGCCTAAGAGCCGGACAGAGAACTCATTCAAGTTCTTCTGTCCTTTCCCCTCATAAGGGTTAAAGCATAAGTCTTGGGTCAAGTTCCCTCCTCCTTCAGCCAGGACATTGGCCTTGGACACGTTGTCCTTGGTCTTTGTTTGGGTTGTTACACAAAGGGGACTCGAGGGATGTGAGACTTAACATTACACTTGTATTGCATAGATCAAGAATGAAGAATACAGGTGGTAAAGAAGTTACTTATATACTAAGGACTAGAATGCACGAACCAAGAAGTAAAGGCTAGGAAAGAAGATAAAGAGAAACTAATAGAAGGTTATGGAAACAGGGGACACTGACTGATGTGAGAGAATCAGTGGAGGAGATGATAAGTCCAATGATAAAAAAAACTAAAGGTGTTACGGTTTCATGTCTCACATAACATTTACCTAGACATTTTCCCTTTCTTTTATTCTTTTCCTCTTTCTCTACGGACTTATCCCTTCTTACTTTACAACTTCCCCTTTTCTTTGATCACGTGACCTGATGTCATAGGTCACATGACACCCCCCTTTGCGATCTGGGATCTTCCCTGGATCTTCCCCATCACCATCCACGCCTCCCCTTTCCCATCATACCTTATGGTGATGTATGCTTCCCTTCTATCTTTCATTACCGTTATGCTTCTCTTCCATTCCTCTCCACCCCCTGTCACATGGTCAGGGTAGTATCTCTTCATCTCCACTATGCCTCATGCCTAGTGCATGTCACATTGCCTCTTTAATTACCGCCTTATGCTTCTCTTCTTTACTATATCCTATTATAGTGTACATCATAGATCTAGTATCAACATGTACACATAGAGTAGTAGTATTTAAAGCCCAAAGCAGCGCCAGAGGAGAACATCCAAGTTCTCTTCTGCCTTCCTCCATCATAAGGGTGCAGACAGTGGACAAGGGTCACCTTCCCTCATCCTCTATGATCTGGCATTTGGCCTTGGGCATATGTTGCCCTCGGTCGTTTGTTGGGTTGTTACAAAAGGTAGGATGAGAAGATTGAACTGTAAAGCAATCTCTCCAATGGTAGTGAATAGAAAGAGACAAGGAGTGTACGAGGAAAAGGAGTAGAAATTGTAACACTTGGTATGGTGGGGATATGGCTCCGATTTGATGGTATTGTGTGAGGGTGTATCCTGGACAGGGATTTCTGCAGTGGACAGGTGGTCGATCTGGATTTGGTAGCCACTAGGAGGCTGGGCGAGGTGGCCAGACACAACCTTTGCCTTCACCTTGGACTTTGCAACCTGGTGAGTAGGCTGGGAGGACAAAGGAGCACTGGATTTTCCTCTACTACAAACAAAATGGGTTTCTGGGGCTGCCATTGGGCACAGGGGGTCTGCAACTCGAAGGCGAGCAGAGCGTCTGAGAGGATGAGTGGGTGACATAGCTTTGAATCTCCGCTTGAATCATGCCGCACCGCACACACGAGGCCGGTGAGATTTTCATCCAGATTTGCCACCTGTGTCGACACCTACACCATATTTGAATACCATTAATACTGAGGATACCGAACTAGCTCTAACGCTGTTCAGAGGCAATGGCACTCATGGTAATGCAACGGTCTTCCTTTTAGCGCCAACTGGATCCAGAGAATACCCGCTATCATGCGTAGTACACTCTTCGGCGATCTAGTATCTGTCTCGATCGATGAGGGGCGCGTGGGTAGGGTCACTAGTCAAGCATATACTGCGCCATGATATACTGACATTACTCCTCCCACATCTCATTGTGATTCCTCGTGATGTCCAGTTTTCCTAGATATGGACCACCACCCGCCTGTGACAGATCCGTTGTCACATCTCCTGCCCTCTTTCAAACCTCCAGTCATCTCCCGTCCACCCGTCGCATCGAATGTGAATAGCACAATTCCCTCTCCTCCATCGCCGCTTCCGCATGTCGTTTGGCACACCGTTGTCCTTCTCCAAACGGGGCGGACTTGACCTGTTTTCTCTAGACTGGCTGGACTGCGGACGAGTTGTACAAGTTGAAAAAAGTAGGCGAGCTGTAAAGTCAAGTTATTAGAATAAATAAATATAAACACCTTGATCTCGTGCAACATGTTCAACGGCTCGGGATCAGGTACTGATACCTGGATGATACTCGGACAGTGGGATACTCCCGGAACAGGTAAGGACAACTCTGGAGAAAGAGAATCAACTCATGTCTAATATCTATGTCGCTTTGTTACTATTTTTCTCCTAGTTCGTCCACATTCTGCTGGAGTTGGTTGGCCAGCTTGTCAAATTGTGTTCGAACGATGCGTTTGCGCGGCAAGGAGTCAGTATTTTCCTTCTTGGATTGCGTGTTCCTCACCTGTGCCTGGCTAGTGACCCTAGTGACTGACACACCATTCAACGTTGCGACGATCGAGGGATTGGGGGTCGCTAGATGGCCGAAGAATGCACGGGTATTCTACAGATTCAGTTGGCGCTAAAAAGGAGACGTTGCATCGCCTTGAGCACCATCGCCTCGACTGTTTGGGTGTGGATGTATAAGCTGCGGAGGTTCATAACGAACTTGGTAATTCTCTCCCCCTCCGTGTTTTGACCTGCACCTCACATCGACAGGAACCGCCAACTGCCGTATTGCCGTCATGTCAGAGGACACACCACAAGGGTTTGACAAGGATGGCCCTCAGCCACAACTAGAAATCTCGGCGCATGATGACATTATCTGGGCACTCGCGTATCTCCCCGGACGACGAGTTGTCACAGGCTCTAGCGACGGAAGTGTGAGGGTCTGGAAATTTGGAAAACGAGGAGCAAGAAGGGACATCCATGCAGCACGAGAACGAGGTATACAGACTTGCTGTGACCCAGGATGGCACGAAGATCACCAGCTGTACGTGGAAGGGAGCGTCAAAGTGTGGGACGTCGAATCGCACCAACTTGTTGAAGAATGGGATCACCCGGAGGAATGGTCTATGATTGCTATTTCCCCAGATAATCGACTGGTCGCGGTTGGTGATTGGACGGTGTTTATTCACACCATAGAAGGGGGATGGCGGGTCATCCAATCCATCGAGGTCGGCGATGGAGTTCGGTCCATGTCGTTCTCTCCCGACAGTGGTAAACTCGCATGTGGCACCTATCACGGCATCTTCGAGTACAACGTCGACAATGGCATACTCGTCTTTGGTCCATTAACTGGTCACCAAGATTGGGTCTCGAGTCTGTTGTGGTCACGCGATGGCAGCAAGCTCTTTTCTGCTTCATTGGATAAAATGATTCGCTGTTGGAATTCTGATACAGGAGAACCAATCGGACACCCATGGGCAGGTCACACCGACGACATCAACTCCCTCTCCCTTTCACCGGATTGATCGATCCTTGCGAGTGCGTCCGACGATAAAACTGTTCGTTTCTGGGACACAACTACTGCTAGTCCCATCGGACAACCTTTACGACATGATGGATCTGTAGATGCAGTTTGCTTCTCTCCCTCCAGTGAATTCGTGGCATCAGCGGGATCTGACGGAAAGATATATGTGTGGTGGGTACCTCAATTGGACACCATCGAGAGTCGGGTAATTATGCTCACCGGACGTCCCTCGACTCTCGTACTCATCACTCTCCGCACTCTCACAGAAGCATCCAGCTCTCCTCGACGTGAGAAACACACACGGCACGCAAGCTCCACCGCCGTCATACCCGACACACTTTCCTGGTGCTGAACAACTGATGAATTTCGGTCTTGATGTGAGAAATTGCAAATCGCGACTTTCCGCTTGCTTACTCATGGTTCTCCAAAGGAATTCGTTCCCTCTCATCTTACCACAGCTGCCTTGCCCTCCAATTTGTTCCCTATTCCCCATTTACTCGAGCAGAATACCGATGAAAGTAATTCTTTGGAAACCATGTCTGATGAAATGGGTTTGGAGACCGTCCTTCGGAACCTCTCGCTCGGGCCTGAGGAACGTCAGCGCATATTCGAACTGCGCCTACGCAAATTGGTACTAGCGTCCACCTGTTCCCCTCTTATCATTAATTTATTCCTTGCAGGTTGGTCTTGCAACTTCAAGTGGGGTTCGTGTTACACCTAATTTCATTCTTCCACTTTTGCCTCCGAGTATGCGTAACATCCCATTGACCAGTTCGGAACGCGTGGCAGATTTTGATACGAGCCTGATGTGAGTGTCTTGCGATCCTAATGACATCTTGGTTACATCGGACGAAAGTCTAGCCTGACCTTGATTATCACTACTATAGACACGCCAGAACGATCGAGTCTTCAACCTCGATCTTTCGTTCTACATCAAATGATAACCCAAGAAAGACCCGAAAGATCAATAAAATCAAGCAAAAATTTGTAGGTATGCTTCGTGAGTGATTTTCATCGCATTAAACATGTGTTCAGTTGGTTGACCACCATGCATACAGGTCAAAACGGGTTTAGGTTACCCAAAGATCGTCTTCCATGGTCCACCCTCGAAGATGATCCTCAATTGGCCGCAAGGCGTCGTTTGCGATAGAGATAAAGGGATATCTGGCCTCAGCGCAGATGATGGGGATAAGCTTCACGATGCACTTTTCCGTGACGAACGTCAGCTTCAGTTTGTTGGATGTGGGGGGGTAAGTTCCTGTGCATATATGGCACCACCTTTGAAGGGTTTCGCAACCTACTACCAGAATCTGCACATTGCAACGATAGGGCCGATTTGCAGGCCAATATGTCGGCCTCGGAACGACAGTGCAGGAGCGATCATCGTCCCCCTATCCCGATCGCACGCAAGCAACCGAGGTTCAAAGTCACCACAGCAGAAACGTACCCTCACAAGAGACGATGTGTATAGGTGGGTAATTCATTTCATATCTATTTTTAAGCCTGACTAGTACGCATTGGATAACGGTGCCTCCATTCTGCGTTAAGATTTACGGACAAGACGGATTTCCACTCCCATCTGATGTATTACATACCAGTAGCTCCAAGCTTCCCCCGACATTCTCCGCAGCCTCATCAGGTAAACGGCTTGACGAGTACATACTATATACATCCCAGAAGGGTTGAACATGGCTAATGCAATCACCTACGTGTGGATCTGGTGGTGACATTGTTCATCGGCGGTGCGCGCAAGGGCCCGTGACATGTGCAGCGAAGCTCTGCCCCCCCCCCAAGAAAAGGCTTGCCATCAACGAACCGGCGGCATGAGGAGGTGGTTGAATCGGTCTGCCATGTCGGGACGCTCATGGAGCTATGGGGCCAAAATTAAGGTCTGCCGCCTCAGATAGATTCTCCTGACCAGGGTCCCATCGTCTTGACGACGTCGAAGGGGGTACCTTGGAGTAAGTAATGTAAGGTCCCTCCGATGCGGAGGCTATGTCCCTTGAGATCTGGTAATCGAATTATTGGACTAAGTCCCTGATTCGATTTGTTACGTCAGCCTTGGTGAGAGGACGTAGCCCTTTGGGGTGCTTCCACGCAAAGAGGTGGTTGTTGGGCCTAGGTGCATTGATACGTATATGGTTGTCAAGCCATGTCACCGGATCTGTGAGGTGGGCGATGGGAGGCATGCTCAACGAGACAGGCGACGCTGTCGCTGGTGACGCCCTGAGCAAGCATCCGACAGCTATCTTGAATGCATTGGTCAAGGTGCTGGAGGAGGAAAAGGACGAAGAATCGGTTGTTGCTCTTGACGAAGCGTTGCGTGGGTTACTGGGATCGATTGAGGATCCAGCCTAAAGGTTGACCATGTTGATGTTACTACTGCTTGGATGGTACGCGCGCATATGGTTTTTCCGTTCTTTATATGGCGCGTTTTCTGACTTGGGGATGCACAGGACAAAGAACGATTCGCCGACGCGCCGTGCGAGCGCTTGCGATCTGTTTTCCATATTTTGCGGGGAATCGGGATTCGTCCTTGTACCAGGTGACTGGGTCTGACAACTCATTTGTGTTAAATTCCCAACCGCAATGACTCGATTGTCTGGCGAAATGACAATACTAGCGTGTTCCTTCGGGTGAGTCCATTCTTTGACAAGTTGGTGCGATTCGACGTCCCACACTTTGACGCTCCCTTCCACGTCACAGCTGGCGCCATCCCGGGCCACAGCGGGGCTGCCCACTACGGCCCCGTGTTGCATGGATGTCCCTTCTTGCTCCCCGTTTGCCACATTCCAGACTGTCATAAGAGCCGGTGACAACTCGTCGTTCGTCGTGGAGGTACGCGAGTGCCCAGATAACGTTATCATGCACCGGGATTACAGGTTGTAGCTGGGAACCATTATTGCCACGAGATCGTTGCAGTGGTGCCAGTGTGACGCTTGACAGTGGAAAGCTGGGGTCCTTGTCGATGTGAGGTACAGGCGAAAACACGGAGCGAGGAGAATTGCTGAACCTCCATAGCTTAATTATACACCCACATCACGGAGTAAGGTTGAGGCGCTCCGAGTCATGTCGGTGCAATGGTCTTCTTGTTAGCTGGGACGCATGACCACTTTCCAATTGACACGACCACACCTAGTCTTGATCGCTGTTTCCTTTGTACGAATGATACTTCAATTCGACACGCTTAACCAAAAACATCGTTCATTTCTAAACGACATACAACGTTCGGAAACACAAATGGGTATGGGATATCCATCCAGGATGAGATCCACACCTCGGTATATACTTGGAAGAAGAATTGACCAAGAAAAAATGCCCAAAGAACATCGGCAAACGGTTGAATGTACGACAGGTGGTGGGCGATTCGAGCAACGTAGGGTTGTTGAAAACCCTCACTATTATACATACATTAGAAAATGGAAAATGGAGATGGAGATGACGAGCATCGCGAGGTTGTTCAAGTTACTCTCTACCAGATACGCGTCTCGAGCAAGAGATCGCTGTTGCCTTCTAGTCCAATGCAAGCCTTGAGGAAACCATCGAGCGCATTGCGCTGCCTGCCGAGACTGTTCACGACGTCCGTCCCAGGCTTCACCAAAGGCGCCTTGCACATATAGGACAAGAGCGACATCACCGGGTAGAGCGGTGCAAAGTCAGCCTCACCGGCGGAGTTGTCGCGGTACTGGATACG
>JBBPLM010000540.1:0-12912 GCA_038089795.1 Pulchroboletus neoregius | reverse complement strand
GCTAGCTATGGAAATACACTTTGCATGCTCTTTCCACCTGTCAAACTATTGCAGAGTCTGATTGAACTCAACTTTTGAGGTTAGGTGTTGTACTAGTACTGGTATAATCAACAGGCCAACATGCAAGAATGAATTATAATATGAACATGATGTCACAAGCAAGTAGACAACAAAACAAGTCAACAAGTCTGAGCAAGTGCCAATGCTGTCATCAAGACATCAACAGTCGAGCCATCATTTGCTAGGACTCTTGTCTGATCCTCATCCATCCTCCTCTCCATATCCATGATGTACTCTGCAGCTCCAGACATCCAGGCCACTTCACAGCAAAGTGCATGAAGTGCAAGAAAGGTTGGGTGGGGGAGAGGATATTCAGTGTCTGTGGAAAAAGTTACAATATCAGGAATCCTCAATCTTGTCTTCAGTCCTTGCCGAGCTTTGCATACACAATATGTGTGTGATGAACCCTGTTGACAGATATGAAGTGTGGAGGAAGAAAGATCTGGTGAACATACCTCCACAGGTTTGAGCCACAAAAAAAGTTCAAAGGCTCGGTGGCAAGACTGCTCCATTGACATAATGTTTTCGAGCCGATGGATTAGTTTGCCTGCCAAGTCCTCAACAATGTTGACATCAGTGAACATTGATAACATTGCCCAAACACCCACAGAATGGAATTGCTATACATGTTTCTTGAGATGGCAGAAGGAAGAGATTGCAAATACCCACCTTCTTGCCCTCTTGTCCAATATTTTTATTAGTTGCTTCTGGGATGATGTGTGCAGTTTCCACCCATATGAGGCCACCATCTTGAATGTTCCTGTCTCCAGTAAGCATGCAACAATTATGATCACGACGCCTTGCCTTGTCAGAGGGAATGGTCTGTACTAGACTTTGTATAGGAACATACATGTGCCCGAGCCGTGCGATGATCTAAAGTGCCCATTATAGCATCTTCAAGAGGGGTGCTCCGACGGTGCAGGTGTTGGTCTACTGCTACGCTTAACTGTGAACGGACCAGTAAGTAAGAGGGATAGATAGCTGATATTTACAAGCATTGAAGAAATTAATCAGATAATGCCGGGCTAATTCCATGAGGGCTGCATCATCCACTGCTGAAGTGATTCCACGTTGAACACCCTCCCGACCATTACCAGCAGGGGCCAAACGTAACAAGTGGCCAAGGAGGCGAGCGCATACAATAGGGGGAGGGGGGGCTTGAAGATTGGGCGCCGCTACAGCCTCGAGGCAGACACAGCGTTCGTACGCATGTTTGGCGAAAAGGGATTAGGAGGGAGTGGGGTAGACATGCCGTGAGAGTCGGAGCTCGATGACATCAAACCCAACCCGGATCATACCCAGGGTTCTAATCTTCCCACGCATTGGTCGATTTAGACCGATTTACCTTAACTGCTCATTTAATTGATACATCAAGTGTTTGACACGAAAAAGGGAGACCAAAGAACGTCAACATGAGACAGAGCACTAACTCGAAGGCATCTTTAAGCAGGACGTTTTCAGGCCGTCGCCGCTCCACTTGGCAACTTTGACTAGAAGCTCGCGCTTCTTGTCAATGGCAGCAGTCGAACGAAGCTCGTACAGGGTAGCTACAAGCATGTCCCCCTCCTTGTGAGCAAGGAAAAGAAAAGGTGAGCGGAAAGGAGACACCTACACAGATTAAACAGGAACGGTTCTGCGACGACTACGGAGGAAGGCGACGTGTTCAATGCTGCTTCGAGGAGATCGATCCCCTGGACGACCGTCAGACTCACCATTCCCGACGCGTCGTACCTACTTACCTCTTTGATCCTTCCCTGACACAACAGCGCGACGGCGAGGTTGTTGATCGCCTTTATCGGACATGTGCACAAAAGAAGCCAAAAAGGTATTCAAGACCCGTCTTCGCAACCACAATCCTAACACAAAGAAAAACGCACCGTGAAATTCCCTGGATGTTTGGCGACCATCTCTCCGAGTGCTTCTTCGGCATGTGTCCAGTCACCAGACGCAACGGCCAACAAGGCGGTGTTCGTGACGATCGTGTCGGTGCCGTTGGCAGTGTTCGCTGCGGCGGATGCGGCGATGGAAAAGTGTTCCTCCGCCTTTTGGAGGTTTCCAGAGAGGAGGTAGACCCGTGCGAGGGCCGAGTGAAGTTCTGGAGAAGGTGTCGGCAGGAAAGTGGGCGCAGCGCGGTGTGTACAAAGTGGAGCGAGCAAGTTGATCGCCGCCTGGTAGTCCTAAACGTCCAAAATGCCAGCGCGCTGAGCCAACGAGAGGGGCAAAATAAAAAGATATGGTGCCTACGTTCATCTCGATCATCTGACTCGCGAGGATCAGACAGATCCTCGCGATGCGTTCGAGCCACATGGAGAGGTTGGCTTCGGCTGTGACGAGGACGTCGTCTAGTGCCTCCTCATCTTGGACCTCTGCATTTTCCGTGTTCTCTTCGGCGTCTTCTTCCCCCTCACCCTCACCTTCATCCTCACCTTCGTCCTCGTCCTCGTCTCCGTTCGTCTGCTCCGATTGACTCGTACCCTCCACATCACCTCCCCCTCGAGGTCTTCCCGCTTTCACAAATTCCCTCCGCTGCACGACAACCCGTCCCTCCTCCCTCGCCATCTCCTTGCACCGCGCTAAAAGCCGACTCAGCGCATCGACATACCCCAACGGATCTCCCGACCAGTAATGCACCCGCGCATGAAACACCATCAACTCGAACGGGTGCAAGAGTTCGTTGGGTGTCGTTGCAGCAGTGGATCCACCGGCGAGCGTAGGGGGGAGCGTGGATGGCTTTTGAGAAGGCGTTCCGGGGAGTTGGGCTAGTCCACTCAAACCGGATGGGGAGAGCGACAAAGATGCCGCGGGACCGGGGGAAGAAGGGAGTGATATAGACGGGGGCAAGGACCCTGAACCAGGGAACGAACCAGGTGCGGACGTGGAGTGAACGGCGTTGAGGACTGCGAACAAATTAGTGCATTCCGCAGAGGCCTGGTTCGTCAGACGGAGGCGAGCGAGAGAGGAGAGGCGAAGAGACCAGAGCTAAGTTAGCAGTGACGGATGAGCTACGGATGGAGAACTTGAAAATGCAAGGAGACACTCACGTCCAAGATCCTCCCCAAATCCTCAGGATCACTTGCTACAATCCTATCGCGCGCCATCTTTGCCAAGGCGCGCCATGAATTCGACATCTACCGAGACGATTCATTAGATGGGGATCACTCCTGTGCACACAAATCACTGTGATGTTAATGCACACCAGCATGAATACATGCTGGCTTTCACATTTGATTACTTCGCTACATTGAAGGGGTACAACATTGAAAGAGATCGCCAACCTCTCAAAAAGTGGGGGGTTGGTGCTCGTACAGACAACAGAACGGAAAGAGAAAGTAAGATAATAAAAGAGCGCACGCAGATGCGAGAAACAGAACTATAATGCAAGTGTGTGTGGGAAAGATGAAGGCAAAGGGAGAAATTGCGCGAAATAGAAGAGATTGTTGAAGGAGTGGGACGAATTGATAAAATGGAGGAAACGTTGTGCAAACAACTCACGACCATCTCATGAATGTCTCTCCCTGCATACTCTCCTGCAACGTCTCTCCGTGGCCTTTGTTCAGCGGGTACATACTTTGTTAAAAGAGCACTGAGGGGATCAGTCTGGACACATGAAGGATTAGCTCCCAAGTGGAAACGAAAAAGAATAAAAAGATCTACAGAAATGGGTGGGGATGGTGGCACCAACTGGTCTTTCGTTATTGCCTCGCATATGGGGATGGTGGGGGAGGAAATTTAATGAATGTTAATTACCCGAACGAGGCAAAAACGTCAACACAGATGATGACGAACGGCTTGTCGAGGACCACCTCGGTGCCAACCACCACACCAAAGGATGTGAAATTGGGAAAATGAGGCGTACATTCGGAATGGGAAGAAACATGCTCGAAGCAGTCAGGCGAGGGATATAGACAGGTGCAGGACTTGCAGGCGTCGATCTTATCGGTTGAGCGGGTGTGATGGTGCGGGATGCTTGAGGAACGACAGGGGAAGAGGAAGAAGGTACTACAGATGATGGTGAAGACGAGGTTGACTGAACGAGGGCTATCTCCTCGTCGGCATCGGTAACGGTGATGACGACTTGCCCAGACTTTGGGGGTGGAACTGGAGGGACATCGGTATCTTGAGCCATCGGAGCGATTGAAGGAATGGGGGAGACACAGGAAGCGGAGGTTTCATCGGAGTGTGAATTGACCATATCAAAGCGAGAATCGGAGTCCGAAATGGACTCTTTAAAATCGCCTGATGCCGCCGTGATCAGAGTTTCAGAACCCCACTCGGTGTCGAAGTGTTGCTGTGATTGTGATAAGGAATCATAACAGATACCCTCCTCGGCAAGTGGGGAGCGCACGCGGGTTTCGTCCGAGTACAAATTGAAGCGGGAATCGGAGTCTGAAATGGAGTCTTTGAAATCGCCTGATCCCGCCGTGATAAGAGTCCTGGATGTTTCAGAACCCCACTCCGTATCGAAGTGTGACTGTGACCGTGATGACGAGTCACAGATACTTCCCTCGGCAACAACCGAGTCCATGTTGACCGACCGCGCACTGATGTCAATGACGTCCGGAAAGTCCTCCTGCGAGGACCCGACCATCCTCCTCTTAGCTCGGATCGACCCAGCTGACCCAATAATGCTGGGCTCAGTTTCAGGCGTTGCTCGGCTGTGGCTGGATTGGGAAGTGTAAGCGTCAGCCACTCGCATTGACGGCGTGGATGGCGCGGAAGAGAGTCTATGGCGTTTGCTACCCATTCTCCTGACTTTGTGAAGTACGTTGTGCTCGTTTGGAGGAGAGGATGGCGTGCGGGGGTGTAAGAGTGACATGAATCGTCTTCGCTGCGGAGTAGCAAGCATCGAGGAACCTGAGGAAGACGACGCGTCATCCATCATGCCAAGGGTGTTGGCACTCGAGTAAGATGAATCGTCGTAATTATCCGAGGCACAAGTGGAACAGGATTCCCGCCTGTGTTTCTTGGAGAACCTGCGTTTGACATCGTGAACGAGTTCTTTGACTTGTTCTTTGACGTGCATGGCGAAGATGATAAGATGGCCAAGTGGCGCGATTGAAAGAAGGGTACGAGGTGGTGGTTTTGGATGAAGCAGAAGTGAACGTGTGGCTATTGTATGACAAGAGTCGACCGAACTAGTCTGAATTCAAACGTTGGCTGAACTAAAGCGCTGAGGGTGCAAACGATTAGAAAAGGATACAACATGTCGAATTGCTGTACCTACATGCACAGAAAAGGGGATTCCTACGTTGTAATGGTGTGGGGATGAGGTTTATATCGGTATGGGCCAGCCGGTTTACACGATGCAGGGGTGAACGTGGTGACTGCGTGGTGCTGTTATGTGAGACGGATTGGGATCAAAGGAAGATGCGAGAAACAGCACAACTTTTGACGGGGGATATCGCTGGGCAGAAGAAGACGATGAGGACGTTCTTTATAGGAGGTCCTCTATTCGGCTCCCTTCCTTTTCGGAAAACATTCCTGCCCTTTCAAATACGGGTGTTCAGCCAAACCGAGTAGCCGATTACATACCCCACAGGTGGAGAAGATTACATAGGCTATGATTATCAAACATGACGTAATACGGTTACGACTTGAAACCGAGGCTTCACTGAACGGTCCTGGTTACGGAGTTCATGACATGTCACGGGGTTAATTCGAACTTTGAAGCAATGCTCATACATAGCATTTATCCCATCGCCTAGAAAATTTACTCTCAATCCGATTGGAGTAGACATTCTGGCCTTCAGGGACGGACACTAGACTTCATGTCTGGCCACATAAACATACCATGTGCCCGACAAGATTGTGTCTATCCGATCATTTGATTGAGCCCATCAGCGTCCGTCGACGGGCCACAACACGGGATCATCTGGACTCACTGTCGCCGAATCTAGCCATGTATAGTACTCCCAGCATTCAGGAACACTGATCTTGTGCTACCAGATATTTAATTTTCAAGCAACACATGACAGCTCCGCTCCGCGTTAGCCGCGGAATCAAAGTTGCCAACGGGCCGTACGCATCCGGATCCAGGCCTTCACGCTCGTTCTTCGAACCGGCTATGCCCGGCAGACCACCGGAGGGTACATTGTGAATGAGAAAGTTCCTGTATCGTCACGGCTTCCCTTACTAAACGGGGTGGATAAAATCTCAGTGTCAGAGAGTCCTGAATGTTCTACGACTCTGGATCTCACGTCACCAGACTACCTTGAACAGCTGAGAGATTATAACTCGTTAATGGTCACATCCAAGTCCGACAACACATTGATCCTTACCTTTACCATCACCATTCAAGGGGGCAATATTTCCAGCACCTTTTCAAACCGATTATAGTGGAATGCCTTGGTCGGTGTTAATCAATCAATGGAAGTGGATGGTTACTAGCAGAGTGCAAGTACTAATTTGTTTGCCATTAGGGGTGTTTGTTTGGCTACGGCATCCGAAACAAATAACCCGCCTCCAGTGTCCTAGTGTACAGCACGATATGTTTGCTCGGATTTTACTTGTCATTGGAACCATTTTCCTGTTTCATGGTGCGTGTTGAAGAGCATAATATTATTCGGGACACAGTTTCACGACGCCAACAGCTGCATATTCTGCATATGAGCGTAGGTCAACTCCGTTAGCACCACTTGCAGGCTGGCTGAGCTACTCATAGATTTGTCGCGCCTCAAAGCACTCGGAAAGCCAGAGGGGTCCCTACCACTGAATGTGCGTTCTGCTTGCATGGTTTGATATGTCCATCTCTAAATCTCCTCGGCCAAAAGATTGTGTACGAGAGCATCTTTGCACTCATACTAGGAATCATCGGTGCTTCTCTCCATGCTCCGCCTCTAAAGGATATATCTTGGGCCAGCGAAATGAAAAAGAGGTGGGTGCCAAACAACTCATTCGGGTCTACAACTATTCATCACTCGCCTCCAGAACCATCGACGAGATGGACTCCCGCTTAGGCTTCGCAAACTATCACTCTCGAGGGAAGTCATTCCTCGTTCCATTACCCTCAGAAAAATCATGATATCAGATCCTCACCATATTGCACCGTGTTTGTCGTGATATCAGCGTGCTAAATACATATTGCCGTTAACAAATGTAGGGTGCCTACGGGGCTGACAGTTCAGTCATCATCATCGTCGCCACCCTCCTTCTTTTTCTTTTTCTTCTTCTCTTTACGTGCCTTCCGCTTCTCAGCCTTCTCAGCCGCCTCGCTCATAGCCAAGAAATCACGTATAGAAGGAAGAGCTGACGATTCGAGAGGTTTGAGACGATGTGCTTCTTCCTCCGTCGTTATTGTCTCGGGAATGGGTGGAGTCTTTTCTGGCGGAATGGAGGCGTGCCTGATCTCGGGTTCAGGTTCGTCAAACCAGCCTTTGGCACCAACAGCAGGAACGGGGGAGAGGGCCACTTGAGCTGCAAATGCCGCTCTCGCTTCTTCCGATTCGTGGTGCTCCTCTTCCGACTCGTCGTCCGGGAAACCCTCATAATCTCCGGCGCCGGCGAAGATGTCAAAGTCTTCGTCCAACAATGCAGGCTCCGGTTCTGGAGGCTTTTTCGGCGTCTTGGAGGATGCAGCTTCTGTGGTGTCGTGTTCCTGAGAAATTGTTGGCGATTTATCGGCTGGTCTGTTTTTTATTCCGGATTGTACAGAAGCGCTCTCGATTTTCTGTTTCTTCTTCTTCACACCTTCCTTTCCCTCCTTAACCTTTCTCTTTTTCGATCTTTCCTCTGTTTGTCCGATGGGTTTGAATCCAATGGGTCTAAACTTTCCAGCCTTTTTGGCCGCCTCGAGAGCTGATTCGTCTGCTGACTTTTCGACAACTGATTGGTCGGGTGACCTGTCTCTATTCTGTCGTTTTGCCTTGAGGTCACGGATAATGTCTTCCCGAGTGCGCTTACTTGGCTCCGTAGGTTTAGATGTAGAGGTAACTTCGGCAAATGCTTGTTCGAGGATTTCGTCATCCTCTGTCGAGGCAGCGACCCGAGCACGGTTTTGTTCGAGGAGCGACATATCGAGGCCTTTGACAAGGATAGTGTGTTGGCTATCTCCACCAAGATACTTGCGCTGCTGTTCGATCTAAGAATGCTTCAATGAATAAAGGTCGTATAGAGTGAGACGGAGAGACGCACGACATCCTTGTCCTCGTGAACGACTCGTTTTTGGAAATCCTCCAGTACTGCCTCGACCTAGGACAGGGCGTGAGACAACATGTTCAAGGATTGAAAGAGAGGAGACGTACTTGAGCGTAGTCGTTCCCGATTCCCTCTCTCCGCTCCGCGGCACGGTCGCGATAGTTGCTTTCGACCTTCTTCACCTTGCGAGGTTTAAATGCTGGCTCGGATGACGTAGAGGTCTTGCTAGGAAAAAAGTGAGAGGGCTTGAGGAGTGGAAGATGAGTGCGACGAACGCTTTCTGTGGTATGCTGTTTGCAGTAGTAGGGGCGCCTTGTTTGGCATTGGGTTGTGATCGCCGCGAACTTGCCAACAGGTTTCGGAACGCATCCTGACTCGCCGAGTCATCAGCGCGGAATATTGTGATTCGTTACAGAACGCACCTGATTCATGGTACTTGAACGCGTTCACGCAGTTAGGTATAGACGAGAGGAATGGGGCATAGTTCAATATGATCGAATTCGGGGATGAATTCCAGGCGTTGTTTGCTTTTGTTAGATTCAGAGGCTTTTACTTACCGCTTTGGGATTGCATTAGTCAGCTCTCTGTAATCGACCAAAAAGCAGCACAAACATGACATAAATTATCAATCTTTCTTTGGTTTTCAGGGCATTTCTGGCGGAATCAATTTCTGCGTCAAAGGAACGTCGATTCTAGACTCTGTCATTGCATTCCATCCCCTCTTTTTTACGTCCGTGGAGTACGCAAAGCCTCGCCTTTGTTGTCGGATCTAGACGACCCACATTTTGCTTTTTCTATTTGTTTTTTTTCATCGATTTCGATTGGGTCACCTGGCTCGATATTGCGTGCTTGGATACTTGGTTGCAAGGACCGCTGACACCCCCGATCTGATATAGATTAAAAGTATGCATCATATGCTCATACTCTGTCGTGTATCGACTCCCACCGTGACGCGTGGTAGTAGGCTCTTAAGTTGCACTCGATTCCCGACACGGACATATCCACGATTCCTTTCTTCACCCACTGCCCACACCCACACCCTATCTCGTTCAACGGTGCCACTCACTTCCACAATGACCCCGACACCATGGACTCCGAATCAGTACCCCCCTGCTCGCCGTTCCGATCATGTGGACGTGTACAAGAGCGAAAAACAGGGAGAGGTTCGCGTGGCCGATCCATATCAATGGCTTGAGGAACACACCGACGAAACGGATGTATGGACCTCTGCCCAGGACGCCTTCACTCGAACCTACCTCGATAAAAATACAGATCGCGCCAAATTGGAGAAGGCGATCAGAGAAAACACAGACTATGAAAAGGTGAGATCAAGTGTGGACGTGTGCACGTCATCCTGCGGGTTGATCACACGATGGTCTACAGTTCTCTGCGCCAGCTCTCAAGTACGACGGAAAATGGTATTGGTACTATAACAGCGGCCTTCAAGCGCAGTCAGGTTTGTCGTTTCAGCAGGAAAAAAAAACATTATATTGAACGCCGATTCTTTCTAGTTCTCTACCGGTCGAGCGACGAAAAGCTGCCAGACTTTTCCAAGGCCAGTGGAGCCACTGGTGAAGTGTTCTTCGACCCCAATTTACTATCAGATGATGGAACCGCAGCCCTTTCTGTCACTGCCTTCTCACGGGACGGCAAATATTATGCCTACGGTATATCCCTGTCGGTAAGCGTCCACGATTCTCTCGTTTGCCAACTTAGCTTCAGTGCTGACTGACCGCAGGGTAGCGACTTTTGTACGATTTATGTTCGTGAGACTAGCAAACCGCTTGCCTCAGTTGACGGCAAGGGTGTGGACCACCACGAAAACCGCCTCGGTGACGAGATCCGGTTTGTGAAGTTTTCGTCCATTTCGTGGTCCCATGACTCCAAGGGCTTCTTTTACCAGGTATGTGACTATCTCTGTACTCGGAGTAGTTACGCGAGTCATGGTCTTGGATATGCTCGTGACCGTGCATTTAACCAGTCTGATCGAGCTGATCTTCTTTTTGACAGCGGTTCCCGAGCCGCGAATCCCATGGACTTGCCACGGAAGACAAGGCAGGTACTGAAACAACCGGAGATAAAGATGCGATGCTTTACTACCACAAAGTTGGCACCCCACAGTGTCAGTCTGTTCACACCTACTCACGAATAAACTGATAAGCTTGTTCGATTTATCGTTTACTAATTCATGTGACTGCAACGTTTTGGCTTTCTAGCACAAGATATCTTGGTGGTGAAAGATGCCGAGCACCCGGAATGGATGTGGTCGACATCCGTATCGGAGCTAGATGGGAGATACTTGTTCTTGAATGTCTCCAGGGACACCGCTAGGGTGTGTATTTTTTTATCCCCCGTCCCATCGTGTCCTTTACGTGGACTCACACCTACGTACGTGCACAGAAAAATTTACTCTGGGTGGCAGACTTACAAGAGAATGAAATCGACCAAAACATCAAGTGGGAGAAGCTAATTGACGACTTTGAAGCCGAATATGAGGTGTAAGTCAGTCTTCGTCGATTCCTACCATCGCCAATGCTTTTCCCGCAGCATCGCAAACGATGGGACGAAGTTGTACCTTCGCACCAACCAGAATGCCCCAAAATACAAAGTCATCACGATTGATCTCGCTGATCCAAAGCGCACACAAGTAGACTTGATCCCCGAAGAAAAGGATGCATCGTTGAGCGACATAGTAGCCGTTGGCGCAGACAAATTTGCTATCGTATACAAGCGCAATGTCAGTTGGTTTGCTGTGTTCCAGCTCCAGTATCTCCTGACGCTCCACAAACATCAGGTCATTGATGAAATATACCTCTATTCCCTGACCGGACAAAAGCTTACACGCATAGCACCATCCTTTGTTGGAGCTGCCGAGGTCAATGGTCGCCGTTCGCTCTCGGACGTCTTTGTTTCCATGACAGGCTTCACCAATCCTGGTATCATTGGACACTTTGATGTGAATAATTTCAATGCCACGGCGTCCCTGGAGTCTGCGTGGAGCATATACCGCACGACGAATGTGAAAGGCCTCCAACCTGATGAATTCACCGTGGAACAGGTGTGGTATGAGTCCAAGGATGGGACCAAGGTTCCAATGTTCATCGTGAGGCACAAGAGCACCAAGACCGATGGTACCGCGCCAGCACTTCAGTACGGTGAGTCTTGTATCGTGATCCGATGAGTGAATGCTAGTTGAAGGGTGAGACAGGGTACGGCGGATTCAGCATCTCGATCAATCCAACCTTCAGCCCGTCGATTCTTACTTTCTTGAAGTCGTACGGCGCGGTCTTTGCGTTGCCAAACATCCGAGGAGGAGGAGAGTTCGGTGAAGAGTGGCACAACGCGGGAATCAGGGAGCGTAAGGTTAACCAGCATTCCTCTACCATCAAAAGGTGCTGTTAACTATTCGTACAGATCAACGTTTTCGATGATTTCATTGCCGCCGCGTAAGATTCATCCTTTTTAACCTATGGCATGCATTGAGTATTTTACCTCTGCTATGCAGCGAGCACTTGGTGAAGAACAAAATTGTGGCTACAGGCAAAATTGCCATCAATGGTGGTTCTAATGGAGGAAAGCATCCCACACAACTTTTCGATAGTGATGCCCTGACCGCCGTCCCACAGGCCTGTTGATTGGTGCTTGCGTCAATATTGCACCACAAGGTACGTTTGGGGCTGGGATTGCGGAAGTGGGGGTGATGGATCTAATCAAGGTATGTGGGTTCCTTTGCCCAATTTGTCGATTCCGACCGACATGACTTTTTCGAGTTTGCGGACTTTACGATTGGTAAATAACAGTCATCCGTTTTTCTGGTGATAAAACTCTAACCTTGCAATTGTAGGCAAGGCTTGGACTGCTGACTATGGTGACCCGCATGACCCGCACGACTTTGACTTCATATACCCTATCTCCCCGCTTCATAATGTGCCTAGGGACAAAACGTTGCCGCCCCTGTTGTTGATGACTGCTGATCGTACGTATAAGCGTCATATGCTCTCGATGATGACTCATCGTCTTGGTCAACTAAAGACGACGACCGTGTCGTCCCGCTACACTCTTTCAAGCTTGCCGCAACTCTCCAGCACACGTTACCCCACAATCCACACCCACTTCTTATACGAATAGACAAGAAGGCTGGGCATGGGGCCGGCAAGGCCACTGAGAAACGGTATGCAGACGATTCTTATGGTCTGATCTGATCCGATAATCTAATCACTTACTTTATTCTATATCAGCATCCAGGATGCCGCGGACAAATGGGGCTTTGTCGCCCAGTCCCTCGGACTGAAATGGCAGAGTTAAAGTTGATTGGGATTTGCACGTGCTACATAGCCCCTCCATTGTACAGTATATAGGCACGCATAAAACAGACATTTGAACTACATGTCGAGGACATGTTTTTTCCATAACACTAGATCTGTCCTGGCAATAAATGGTGGGCGAACTGATAGCAACCCGGGAGTGATACCTTGGCGCCCAAAGTAACCTGGCGCCCGTGATCGTCAGGTGGGCGACATGCAAAGTCATTTAAGTGGAAGGTTTGGGAAGAATGTCAGTTTTGAGGACGCGTGTACCTTTCTGCTTGGGTATGGGAGCTGTGGGAATGAATCAAGGTATTAGCATTCGCGGGGCGAATGAGAATGCAAGTAGGGATCAAATCTCTGTATGGAGCGGGAAAGGACGGACCGTTGGTGTTCTCCGTGACGTAAAACTGCC
>JBBPLM010000534.1:0-13106 GCA_038089795.1 Pulchroboletus neoregius | reverse complement strand
GGGCCCAGAAACGATCCTCGTCCTTTGTGCACTCTCCACTTTTGACGCCTTCCGTGTTTCTTGTTCATGTACGAGAATGAACGTGGCCGTCGCGCAAGCCTTCTCCGGTGGTTCTCATGCTCGCCTCCTGCGCAGACGAACGGAATAATATCGTGCGCGCTGTGACCAACGAACTCGACTTTGCGCCCAAAATTCGCCATTACGACTACAACTTTTCAATGCTCGAGTTTAGGGTTTTGTTGTCAACGTCGAGTTCGAAGCTGGCTCTCCGTTCCACAGTACTTGCTTGTATCTTACCTGGAAATTGTCAAGTTTGTTTCCATTGAGCTGCGCATGTGGTGACGCCGACCCGCGGCATTTACGCTGCTCATGCTTGTGACAAACGATGTGCCATTTACACTAAGTAGTGCCACGGATGATTCGGAGGTGAAGGGATAGTTGGCACCACTGGCGGCAGGAATCAGTGTATTCTTGAAGGAATGCATGAATGCATATCAACAGTCATGGAAGATGGACGTGCATGGACAGTGGCGGGTAAGTAACCCACAGATATTCCTCGTTTATACATTTTGACATATAAACATCTTTTCACAGATATGGATGAAGTCTGCCGTCTTTGAACGACAACAAGGTCGTAACTCGAGACGGTATTGACTGCGCTATCCAAGTTCCCCAGGTTCGCGAAGCTGTATGTGATTCAAGGACAGATCCACCAATTACAACAGAACTATCCCGTTGCCCGTACGTCATATGCTGTAGGCATAAAAGCGTGTCCAAACGAAGTCACACTTTGGGTTCTTGCAAGCAAACTCGAGGAGTTGGACGGAAAGAGCCTCAAAGCGCGAGCCATCCTTGAAAAAGGACGCCTAGTGAATCCTGCAAACGAGATCCTATGGGCTGAATCCATTGGTGTTGAAGAGCGATCAGGCGGTACAAGCCAAAGTGATGTTGTCGCGCTTCGGTCACGACAGGGCAAGATCGGTATCAGGGTGATCGCTGGGCATGGTGGCTTAAATTCGAGAGACAGCATGAAACAGGGTATGTGGTTTGTGACGCCGACAACTCGTGGTGTCTTGACATGACGGTTCAGGATCACGTTGCGGAAGTTATCAAACAGTGTGTCGCTGCGGAATCGCACCATGGGCCAGTGTGGCAGTCGATGGCCAAGGACGATATGAATGTGGGCAAGAGCACGAATGAGATATTGGAGATGGTGGTGGAGGCATTGCATTGAGTTGTATCTCAGGGAATGTATTGATGCTTCCTCTCGTGAGGTAAATTCCAAGAATCCATGCACGACGGTACGATTACTTGATACATTTAACATACTTTTTGTAATTGGATTCGGGTTACAGATAGGTTCTTTTAAGAAAATGGGATTGAATATGTGCAAAGTAACATACAATGTGTGCGGAACTATAAACCAGGTGTAATGAATGGTGTACAACATGTGCAAATGAACAGGTGTGTCCATTTGCGCGTGTCATGTGACATGGATATGGTAATCAAAAATGCACAAATTTGTGCGTGTCATGTGATGTCATGTGGATGTGGTAATCAAAAACGCGCAAATGAACAGATGTGTCCATTTGCGCATTTTTGCATGTGATGTGATATTTGAATGTGGGAACCAATAATTTCCAAAAGAAAATGCCTAAAAAATGCGCAAATGGACACATGTGTCTGTTTGCGCGTTTTTGGTTCCCACACTCCATCTCACATAACATAACATGCACAAACATATATATCTACATCAGCCCAGCACTACATATTCTGTTACACAGGGCTTGACAACTATATATGCAACACAGGCATGTTAGAGTGCATGTTTTTGAGACTTCCAACGTTGCTTCAGTGGAGCATTAATTAGCATATTTTGTATACTGAATACATACAGATACAGATACAGATACAGTGGATTCCATGGCTGGTATGATAAGGACTATCACATTGATGACAGGGGAGAAGTTACAGTGAGAATAGGAAAGGGACAGGTATACAGATTGTGAGAGCACAAGGATACATCACCAGTACTTGCATATGAATAATGAAGACATTGGAGGAAAGGTTGTCCTTGTGCTCAGGGAAAAGGCAATGAAGTCGGATGGATGGATCAGATGTGGATAAAATAGACAACTAGGTGTAGGGCCGACATCATCAGCAGGAACCTTGTTTATGGAAGGGAAATGTCTCATGCCTGCAAATAGAGGCTCACACAGATAATGCTAATTGGCCCCCCCAGTGACCTTGTAAACAAGGTAAATTATGCTTACCACTAGACAGGGGGCTTGGACAGTGGGTATGGCAATGAGTGAGATCACGTGATTGAGGAGCAGACTGGAGATCAATTGATGAAGTTGTTGATCAGAATGGCGGTTGTCAGTATAGATAGGGAGAGAGTGATTGAATACTGGTGTTGTTGTATTATAAGTGAGTAGAGGATAATGATGATGATGTTATTTGGCTTTGGCTGTTCAAAATTAAGATTAAGATCAAGGATTAAGGGTTGAGAAATGATAGCAAGCTATAGACATGACTGTGGGTTGTATCTGATGATGGTGTTGAGGTATGAGAGCATGCCTAGTAGCTAGTAGGATAGTAGGGTAGTGTAAACTGTGGTAGAGCATTGGGAGATGATGTGAATTTGTATGAAAAGTATAGCCAAAATGTATAAGGAAGGGTGTATAAAAAGGGAAATAAAATGATGATGTGGCGCATTTTTGAGCACTGAAAGTGTAGGGAAAGTGTAGGGAAAGTGTAGGGAAAGTGTAGGTAAATTAATGTGTAGAAAGAAAAGTGTAGGAATGGAGCAAGTAGGTGTCCTAATGTTTTAGAGTGTTAGTGAAAGATATAGAGAAAGTGTCGAGAGAGTATAGAGAAAGTATAGAGAAAGAGTTGTGTGTATTCAGTGGTATGATTAGGATTAGGAAAGTGTTGCCAAAGTGCCAATAGGATTAGCAAGCTAAAGCAGCTAAGCTGAATGTCGACACACAATTATGTAGGTAAAGTGAAAGATTCATTTGTACACATTGGTAGTCGAATATCAGCTGCACCTATGTAGTTATTTTTTTGTGATTTTGTAAACAAGGATTGGGCATACAAACTAGATTTGAGGGGTTGTTTCGGTCTGAGCCGAGCGGAGTTTTAAATATGTATACAGGTGTCAACATCAATTTTGAAGACAAAAACGCGCAAATGGACAAGCATGTCTATTTGCGCAAAACAATGTGGATAATAACGAACGAGAGAGTGAACAATACTATATACATGATGAGAACACGCAAACAGACACATGTGCGCGATTGTGTGAAATGACACAGATAATCCAACCATTTTAAAGACACGTGTTGAACGCGTGTGTAACAATATAACAAGTAATAGTGAAACAAAGGAAACAAATGGGGAAATATGGATAGGTGGATTTCGGAGATGAAATCAACATATTTCAATGTACGTATGGAAGTGGATATGATTGTACATAAAGCAAATGGAGGGAACAATTGAATTGAAACGGATTGAATTGAATCGTCGATGATGCGATGCAATAGAGTTGAGATGATATAAAGTATCGGAGGAGGGCTGATGGCGCGTTGTATATCTCACTGTTTTCGCCCATTTTTAAATATCCTGCAATTACCATCCTCTCTGCAAAATCATCAATCCGATATGTCACATAATCGCATTTCCCAGATTCGAGTGTGGGGTTTGAACGAGATGGCGTTGAGGGCGAGGGATGGGGAACATGTGAATGGTGCGTGATATGTTCGCTGTAGAATATGGTGCAAATGATTATGAATGTAGATGCTATCCCAGGGAGGTCGGCTTCTGTGCAGAACAGCGGTGACCAAGATCGTGATGTTGTCATGGGTGAAGAAGAGGAATGTGACGGGAGTCTGTTCAGTGGGGATTATTCGATGGAGGAGGACGGGAAAGGTACGGATGATGTGAAGGGGAGGTGCAGAGAGTTGGAGAGTGAAGTGGAGAGGTTGGAAGAGCTATCCCATCTATTGGAGGAGAAGTATTTGATGATGAAGGTGAAGTACCGGGAGGCGAAGGAGAAGCTGAAGGAAGAGGAGAAGAAGGGGGAAGAAGGGGGTGATGTGGAGGAGACGATCAAATGTGCCCAACGCGCTGGCGAGACGCTGACGAAGTATCGGATTCTAAGGGATTTGTTTATGTGTCAAATGTGAGTTGTGACTCACGATCTCCATGCTTTGAATCTGAGTGGACTATGGCGTATGACAGATGTTTTGGGCCGGCGTATGTCATTTTACGTCTAAGGAAGGGTTGTACTGACTGATGTATGTGTTGCAGGATGTGCATCACGTCTGTGAACGGGATGCGCGGCCACATTTTCTGCGGGAAGTGCATCGTGCAGGCATGGGTGCACTGCTCGAGGAACTCTCTGGAAGTTGCGTTGCGGTGCCCCGTTTGCCGGTGCGAACTTCCACTTCTTGAGCAGCTTTGGCAAAGGAGCGAGATGACCATGCCTTTCCGACGTGACCAACACTCCGAGCGTATTATGAAGCCGATTATGGATGAAGTTGAGCTGGCTGCGAAGGAATTTCCTCAAGATTTGCTGAAGTATGGGGGAGAGGATGGGCAGCAGATTGTTGAAGAGTGGGGAGCTGAAGGTGTGCACGTTGTGCACCGACAGATGACGGAAAAGTGAGTTTACAGTGTGAAGAATGTGTATTTGTTGACCAAAAGATACTCACGTACGTGCAGGGTTAGTGGTGCTGTGATGGAGCGGTTCAAGAAATATTGGGTGACGCTGCACAGTGCGTTGTTCATTCAGCGAGCGGAGCGATATCTTGTGACAGCGACGAAGATGGACGAAGACGGTTGTGCGCGGGATATGCTGACTCCGTCTCCACGTCCTGAGCGTGTCCAGCCTGTGCGAGAAGGTGTTGGGCGAGGAGTGCAGCAAGAGCTTCCATTGTTCGTGCAGCAACAATTAGATGTTGCGAGGAGACGAAATGCGAGAAGTGGACGTCGAAGGGTAGGATCGGAGGAATGGATTCCGAACGAGGTGATTGAGCTGTCATCTGACAGCGACAGAGGAAGTGACATTGAGATCTGATATGTATAAAACGGAGACACATGTAATGTATATAAACGACATTTATTGCCTCTAATGTGCGACATATAGCAAACAATATTGTTATGAATCGTAACATTTATTAGGACTTATCTTTTCCTTTTCTCTTTACTTTACGTTTTCCTTTGGACTTATCCCTTTCCTTACTACGATAACCTTCCTTTTCAGGTCACGTGACCTATGACTGTACGGTCACGTGATCTAACCCCTTTCGTATCTGGGATCTTCCCCAGATCTTCCCCTCTGTCTTACACGCCTTCCCGATCTCATTATACCTCAAGGCAGAGGCTATGTTCTCTTATCTTTTAATTACCATATGTCTTCCATTTCACCTCTTCCTTTCTCACGATCACCTCCGCTATGCCTCATGCCTAGCGCATGTTGGTACAGCCTCTTTAATGTCCGCCTTTATGCTTCTCTTTACTATAGACTTATTTAGAAGTACATTGTAGATAAAGTATCTACATGTACAAACACTTAGATAGTATTTAAAGCCCAAAGCGGCGGACAAGGAACTCATTTGAGTTCTCCTTGTTCTTTCCCCTCATAAGGGTTGAGCATTGAGGCTTGGGTAATACTTGACCCCACTTCCTCTACTGCTCTAGCAGTGGCCTTGGACACGTCGTCCTTGGTCATTGTTTGGGTTGTTACAGATATGAATATGAGATGGTTATTTGTGCAAACGCACACACCATTTCATGCAAACGGACAACCATGTCTGTTTGCGCAAACACACAACCATTTCACGCAAACGGCGCAAACAGACATCCATTTCACGCAAACGGACATGGGTGTCCGTTTGCGTGAAATGGTGTGTGCGTTTGCACAAATAATCATCTCGTTCGCTATAGGTATGTGTCAACACATCGTTTCAAACAAACAACTCAACCATACATAGTACATCTAGATAACAATATTTCAAGGCTGATCTATCATGATATAATATCGAATTCTCAATGGAGATAGGGATATGTTGCCACGTGTGATATACCCTAATAGAGAATGGCATATGGCTTTCAGTGGAACATTCGGGTGTCAAAGAATCGGACTTTAGGGTTGACATACACAACCTTTATCCATCATTGTATCTCTGTGAATCCGTCATCCTACAATTGAACATGCCTGCAGAATGTTGCAATCGAGGACAGCAAATGGTGCAAATGATGAGAGAGGATATGGTCAAGAGAGAACAAAAACGACAAGAAGTCGGACGTGAGACGGATGGCGGTTCTATGGTACATGAGTTCCATTATTCGAGAGTCTGAACGATTAATCAAGTGAACAGTTGAGCGAGGACATAGATCACATACAATCAGACGTCATCAATACTCACAGGAGACCTGATGTGGCGGTGGCGGAGTTGCAGCAAGTGCATAGTGGAGGGGGGGGGGTAGGTCATAGTGGTGATTCGGTGAGTGAACTTGTGGCGAGGTTAGAGGAGGCGCGGAAGCAGCAGGCGGATCTGGAGAGAAGTTTAGTGTTTCGGAAGAGAGAGATCCTCATTTGGCAAAACGAAGCTATGTCTGCTGGAAGACAGCGGGACGATGTGTTACATCGGGAGGAGATGGCACAGAGCATGATGATGGGTGCGGAGAAGCGGCTTAGGGATCTAGAAGGTGTGTTAGTTGGGGAGGGAAATAGGATGCGGGAATCCCATGCAATCGAAATCAGAGAACTTCAAGGACAATTAGACTCTGAAAAAAACAAATTGGAGAGAGGAGTGATCGAACGGGGGGCACGATTGGCGGGACGGATTGAGCTCATTCTGGAGGAGTTGGAGGAGACGTATGTGTGTGACATGTGAGTGGATTGGATGGCGATGTTATCGGTCGGCGATATGTCTGACATTGACCACGAATGGCAGATGTTATGAGATGATGTAAGTGAATATCAATTATGGCTCGCGGGCGGGTTGTGTCTAAATATATTTTGACGACATCAGGGTCATTCCTGTGACGACGCACTGTGGCCATACGGCGTGTGTGGAATGCTTGGTCAAGATGTGGATTTGGGAGGTATTGTTACCTCCACGGGACATGTACAACATGTTGCTTCCAGCATCGCATTGTGTGTCTTGTCGTCAACTGCATCCAAAATTTAAGACAACATGGGAATACAGGGATTTACAGCGCGACGCGAAATCGATGCCATTTGTTCAAAATTGGAAAATGAGTGGTGGTTTCAATATCTTATGGAACAAGCTGAAAGTGTCTGTGGAGGAGTTATCTGCGTTGAAAGGTGACACTGCCGAGGGAAAGAGATGGACGGAGATGTACGGTGGCGAAGACGGAACGGAAATTGTTCAATTAAGTGAACGGGAAGAGTGAGTGACTTATGATTCGTGTTGTGATGAACATACTCACGCCAGAGAATTAAATTCAGACGCCATGTTGACATATGGATGTCATTCAAATATGCGTTTCGGAACGATTCGGCAGGGTGGATATACCAGAACGCCGTGACGTTTGATCACGAGTGGGACGCTCTTATGCTGAATGATGAACATTGTGCTATATACCACAGGTAATAGTAGTTCTAGGTAGTGCATTAATTGTACAATGGATTCTGCAAGCAAGAAAACGCGCAATATGACATATGTGTTTGTTTGCGCAAAAATGAGGCGACAAACTATGATTTGAAGATTGGAAACCAAACGCGCAAACGAGCAGGTGTGTCTATTTGCGTGAAATGTATATGACTTTATGTACGATTGTAAAGCCGCCGATATAATCTAAATATAACAAAACTATTTTGGACGTGTGGATCGGGATCGGTAGCGACGTAAAGTCTAATCCATATATGGACAACATCTCAATCCGTTGATCTAGATACAATGGCGCTGTGGACAACATTCCTTATAGGCATTGGTGTCTCGTATAGGAAATGAACTCCCACATATATGTACAATGTTATTTACAGCGCACGCTTCGCTCTTTCCCTCACTACAATCATCTCATTTTAACCACAAATTTGTTGACATACTACCATGGCTCCTCGTACTAAAAAAATGACACCCAGTGTGCCTGCGGCATCCTCGTCCACAGCAGCGACCACTCTAGCGGACACGAGCGCAGGGACGATTGTCGAATTCATTGCTAATGGAGAAGCTGCGGACAAGGCCTTCATTGGATTTGCTCATCTGGATATCATTGAGAGAAATGTAGAATTCGGTCCATGGAATCGCTGTGAACGTAAGGCAACAGAGGTATCTAAGCTGCTGGATTCTTTTCACAGGAACCATGTGTTGCGGTTGGAGCCGATGCACGCCATGCCTATCCTGGTGAAGCGATCACGTCTCTCTGAAGGTGGCTTTGCGAATAGAGACAGTGGTGGCATCAATTTCAGGTCTGGGGAAGGAATACCCGTTCTGAGGCTTACGGATGACCTGTCTCCAACTGCGGACGGTATGGTCGATTGGACCAAAGCACCGTCGATCATGGCGGCAGGTGGTCAGCACTGCTCCGCCGCTCTCTCGCAATATTACGAAGATCGAAAGACAACGTTACCGACGGTTCAAAGGAAGGTGTGGGAGCTACAGAGCGTGGTGACAGCAGACCCGCAAAACACAGAATATGCAGACAATTTTTGCAAGGAAAAGAAGTGGGAGGAGATGATAAATCAGCAGGTCCGTCTCAAAGGGCAATGGCTTGTGGCAATATACGACGAGGGCACGTTTCTTTTATGCTAACGCACATGTTTATTTGCTAAATACGCTCTTGTATTGAAGATCTCGCGCTCGCCAACAACGCCGTTGTCGCGATCCATCTTGCGACTAACAAAAGAAAACATGTCTATGCTGAGAGCGTTGAGGAAGGCATAATCCAATTGTGGATGATGCACAAAGCGAAGAACCAGGATTGGAAGTCCATTGAGATGGAGCCTGGACTTTGTTCTACGAGCATCGGCTACAAGCAGCTGACGCTCCTCGGGACGGATTTCTTTTGGTTTCTTTGCGCAACCATCATCCCCCACACGGATCACTATATCCATTCACCCATATTCAAGCTTAGCTCGCTCTGGAAAGAAATCCTTTCCCCTCACGGCGGAGTGAGTGCCTAGTAATGTCGTATTGTGATGTCTTATATCCCGTCTACAGATCCTGGTTTACACGACAGTAATTTTGGAGGAACGACTTGGATATTGCTTCAACAGCGTTCCGATGGAAACGGATGCGCTGAGAAATGCACGAGCGAGGCTCATCATCAATCCACAGAATAGTGAAGCGCGCGCCCTGATTGTGCAGACAATGTCGATGCTCCGGGAGCAGACACCTCTGCTCGACAGCATCCCAGAGACATTGCGGGATAAGATCGACAAGGCGTTCAAGCAGTACCTCGGACGAGACCATGTCATCAAGCATATGGGCAACAAATCGAGCGTTGTCTGGACGGCCGCTTATGACCAATACAAGGACGCCGTCGTCATTGCGTTCGAACAAACCGTCTCCGATCTGCAGAAGGACGGAATACTCGAGCAATCCTCCCCTGATGTCCGTACTGCCTACTCAACATGTGCCGAAAAGGCTGCCTTTGTCCTCAATTTCAATTTATCACCCGACCTCCCTTCATGTCTCCCGCTGATGACCGCATCCGTCTGGGATGCGTTGTCGAAACACTTCAAATGCGTCACCAACTCCCTCGTCGAGGTAAGTACATCGCATTCCATTCCGATCCATATAGGGCGCACAGAGCGTCCTCCATTCACGCAAATCGACATACATGTCGATTTGCGCGTTTCATTACCACTTTCACACACACAATGTTTGCACGTCAAAACGCGCAAATAGACATAGTTGTCATTTTGCGCGTTTCCTCCATCAAAAACACTAAATTAACTCTTCTTCTATTATAGATATCTTCGTGGTACAGCCCACTTGTTTACTATCAAAAATTATTCAATAAACAATGGCCAGTCGGGTCAGCCACAGCAGAGATGCTGCGCTCAATGGCAGCCCATCCGGATCTCGAACCATCAATGGTCAAGAATGCAGCTCGCGTAGTGAGTTTGATACGTTTGTTTTCATATCTTTTGAATCATACTAATACACTGTATAGTCAATCAACCTCCTTTTGGAGGAATACCCAGCGCTCCTACATATGGAGCACCAATTGTCAACCACACCGGCACTCCCTCGCTTCAACGCCGCAATGGATCTTAAGCGTTTTTTTATGTTCACAGAGACAAAACCTTCTGCCAAGAAAGGCAAGGGTAAAGGAAAAGCGAGTGAGGACGTGGAGGAGGTACCGGTGCAATCCGAAGACGGAGAGGAGATAGCAATTGAAATTACCACCAACAAGAAGACCCGGAAGGAACTCCACGACGAGGCGACAGATATTGAGAAGGCTGTCAAGGACTACCTAAAACCGACGGTTACCGAGGCATCAAAAAATGATTGGTTGGTCCACTGGAGACGGAATCGATACGACATCCCAATGGATACAGAAACACCGATTCGCATCGCGCAGATTCTCAATTACCACACCATGTCTTGGGGGGACATTCAGCCGAATTTGTTGAGTCACGTCAGAAAGGAAGTGATCGCCTGCGCGATTTCGGAACATTGCGCAGTCACGAAGTATAGAGCGGATATGTTGGACAACACTTACGGCGGTGCCGCCTATATTCGTGCCGCATTGGAACGGATCACAGCTGCATTCTTTCGTCCTGGTTGCGGTCAGCCGCCACATCCAGACGAAATTGCGTTTGTCTCTGACGGTTCCGTCATCCCGATCATGAACACGTTGACCTGGCCAGACGGACTCAAGTTCGACGATCACCTCGCGATGGAGAACCCTCGCGACTTCTCTGAACACCAGAAGGAATGTGAGAAACATCTGGTGAAGGAGAAGCAAGCGGACATCATCAAATCTGTTGTTGCATTGATTCAGAAATGTGAACTTGCATGGAAGTCGCCCAATGTGGAGAAGAAGAAGGCGCATCCGTTGCACCCAGCGGTGCAAGACGCATTGCAGAAGCTTGTCGATGTACGTATTTCCTCAATTTAGATCGATTCGATTGAGATCCTAACCAAATTGTTCTGTCTTCAGTCCCTTGTCACGAATGCGTACGCTGTCCGCAAACCAAATATCCCTCAGCGGGACATTTTCAAGGTTGATGGTGTCCCGCCGACAGAGCGCATTCCGGTCTCCCTCGTTGTCAGCTCCAGCGCTGACGAAGCATCTGTCACCGAGGTGAAGGACAGTAAGCCAGAGTACATGTTTACATGGGAAGAAGAGAAGGAACGCCGAATTGACGAGAAAATCCATCGGGAGCAAAACCGTCTCCAATCCATGGCCGCCTGTATGTTAATTTGTTTTCACTATTATTAACCCAACTAATGATCTAATAGTCACAAATCCAAATACTGCATCCCCCGCCCCCGCCCCTGCCATACCTCAAGCCACCTCGTCCCAAGACGTGAACATGCAGGACACGTTTAGCTTCGATTCAAGCCCTCTGACCCCGCTCCCTTCCCAGTATGCAACACAAGGAACAAGTGAGTCGCATCAATTTCACGCAAATCGACAACATTGTCCATTTGCGTAAACGGCCAAACCTCACATCGATTTTCCTTCGCCCATTCGCGCAATCGGACACTATTGTCCGTTTGCGCGTTTGAATACCATATTTTCACTACTTGTTCGCGCAAACGGACATGTCTGTTGATTTGCGCAAATTACATCCCATATTAACCATTCCTGTTACCGTGTTTTCAGGCACCGGAGAAATTCAAGATAACACAATTGATAGTACGTGCAGTGGCATCGCGACATCATACACACGCTCACATATTCGATAGCACTTGTTTGCGATGTGTCACACTTGGGGGCAGCAGGCGAGAAGAGCAGGTCATCTTCACGCAGTAAGTGTTTCATTCGTTTCGTTTCTTCATGACGATTTAATGATGTCTACAAAGATGTACATCGTCATCCAGTTGCCACATCTTCGACTGACCAATCATCCGGATCCGCAATGGTCGCGACCACGAGGGCGCCAAAACGTCCACAGTCTGGTTCAATGTCTACAGTCACTAGTTGTATGAATCACTTTATATTCATTGCGTCCGAAGTACTAATATATTCCTTTCTTTTCACTGTCAGCCGATCGTGCTCCATCAGCGCGAAAGAAACGCACACGTGCCAGCACAAGGGGTCAGACAAGAACGTTGTTGCACACAGCGAGAGGCAGTTACATCACTAGCGATCCGCCTGAGGACTTCAACGAGGATTTGGATGAAACTCCTGATGAGAACGAGGACGATCCAATGGTTGCATCTAGGTCTGCCATGGTCAATTTGAGGCGTTTTGGCTAGTTAGCCTGCCTGGACACATTTCAATGTTACCCTGTCTTCATTTACGCGCATGTCTTCTTCTTTCAATAGATAGTACATGGACATCGTTGAGTTACACTCAATATTTGTACTAACTACTTGAAATCCAACAATGTGTTATTCCTCTCGAACACCATTTTCAAACTGAACGATTAACCTTGTTGCAAAATTAGTGATCTTTATGGTTGCACAGTCGCACAGCCAGCTCCACGAATGCCGTAGAATGCCTATATATGTATATCACCACATCTCATATCAATATTCGTACGTACTGCAAAGTAGGACATTAAAGAATAAACATGATGAACATCATATGCGACATAGTACCACGTCCACGTTCCAATCGGTTGGTCGTACACTCTCATCGTCCACACCACATTCTAACCATGCACGCGATCCTTCATCAGCCGTCAAGGTGCTTATTGTTATGGACGCTATGTTTTTCCTCCCTTTTTCCTCTATTTTTCTCACTTTTTCCCGTCCCGATTGAAGTACTTTTGGGACTTAGTCAAAATCCTTTGTGCAGCGCTTATCTAGGCGCACAGACACTTATCTCATCTTATCTCTTTCATTCACGTGACATACGGTCGCGTCCCTTTGGCCTAGGCCCCTGCACAGCTTCTCTTTCCCACGTTCATCTCCGTCCTGTGCAGGGCAGTGCCGCTTCTTATCTTC
>JBBPLM010000529.1:0-13272 GCA_038089795.1 Pulchroboletus neoregius | reverse complement strand
ACCTGGTCTAACAATAGCTATCTCCTTCTCACCGGTCCAACATCCGTGTTCTTATCTCATCTCTAACTCTTATCTCGGACTTACCTTCTCTCCTCCACCGATTCTCTCACATCGGTGTATATCCCCCATTTCCATTGCCTTCCATAGTATTCTTTCTGTTTCCTCTTTTATTCTCTTCCCCTTGATCCGTGCGCACTGGTCCTGCGTATATAAACCAGTAGTTACCATTTTGTATTCTCTATTCTTGATCTACGCAATACAAGCGTAATGTTAAGTCTCACCTCCTTCGAGTCCCCTCTGAGTTTATTCCTTGGAAGCATCTTCGCTTCATCCCTCGTCTTCCTTGTCTATCTCTGAACGATTGCTCGTCTGATGTCGGTCTCTTCATGAGCATCGCCAAAACGCAGTCTGTCTAGTAAGAGAACTTATTGTATACGCTTCGCGTAACACAATACATATGCAAATATATGGAAGGATGTGCTATCTGCCAGCAAAACAAGTCCAACACCCACCCCACCATACCTCCCCTCACCCCCATCAAATCTCTCGCATCCTGTCCATTCCAACAAATCTCCTGTGATCTTATCACCAACCTCCCCTTCTCCTCAGGTTTTGACTCCTTACTGGTCATGGTCAACCATGGACTTACAAAGGGGGTAAATCTCTGCCCTACCAAGAAAACTGTCACTGTGGAGGGGATCGCCACCCTCTTTGTCTACAAAGTCTACCTCTGCTTTGGCCTCTACAACAAAGTCATCTCCAATCGAGGACCTCAGTTTGCCTCTGCCTTCGCCAAAGAACTCAGAAGACTCCTAAACTATGACCTCTCCCTCTCCACCGCCTACCACCCCCAAACCAATGGAGAAACAGAATGTGTGAACCAAGAAGTTGAGACCTATCTGCGGATCTTTTGTGGATCTAATCCCACTTCCTGGGCCGACAAAATCCCTCACGCTGAATTCACACACAATCACTGCCCCCACTCTGTCACCAACCAATTGCCATTCTATCTCATGATGGGATATGAACCCTGCACCCTTCCCACAGTCATCTCCAAAATTTCTATCCCCGCTGTGGAAACCTGTCTAAAGTCCCTGAATGCTGCCCGTGATGAAGCCCTTGCCTCTCATGAACTTGCCCACCAAGTCATGTCATCCAGAAACCATCAAAGTTTCAAACCCTTTGAGAAGGGAGACAAAGTTTGGCTAGAGGCCAAAAACCTGACACGCTCTGTCACCAACCCCAAATTCGCCCCAAAGAGAGAGGGTCTCTTTGCCATCACCAAAGTCCTATCTCCGATCACCTACCAGCTCTGCCTACCAAAGACTTGGAAAATCCACCCAGTCTTTCACGCCTCCCTCTTATCCCCCTATTATGAAAATGGTGTACATGGCCCCAACTTCCCAGCATCACCACCAGACCTTATTGAAGGGGAAGAAGAATATGAAATTGAGAAGATCCTACGCTCGGTGGACATCCCCACCTATGCCCACCCCTTACGTTCTGACTCACCCCCCCCTGCCACCCTCCACACCATGTCTTCCCACCTTCATGACCCTCGCCTTGCCGTCCCTGTCAGTAGCCACCTTGATGTCAACTCCCCTTTGTGGGCCCTCTACCATGCCAACCTGCAAAATCAACACTTGGGGAATCTCCTCACACTCGCCGCCACTGAAGAGAGCATAGTCCAACGCCTCTCTCCCATCTGCTCCATCCAAAGGCAGATTGACGAGAACCTTGCCCTCACCATGTTCCAACTCAGCATGCCTGAGTTCCTTGAGGATGTGGACTGCTACCTCAGGGAGTTACAAGCAATCCCCATCCACACCAACACACTGTTACGGACACTATGTTTTTCCCCTGATTTTTCTCACTTTTTCCTGTCCCAATTGAAGCACTTTCGGGACTTAGACAAAATCCTTGTGCAGCAATTATCTTATCGCACAGACACTTACATCTTATCACTTTCAATCATGTGACATACGGTTGCGTCCCTTTGGCCTAGGCCCCTGCACAGCTTCACATTCCCACGTTCATCTCCGTCCTGTGCAGGGCAGTGCCGCTTCCTTTCTTCTCTTCCATTGTGATGCCTCACGTTGGCAACACCCTTTTAATTTCCGTTGGCTTCCATTCCCGGGCTGTGCCTGCCTCATCTACGCCTCGCTTTCACCTCATGTCATTAATCTCCGTCTATGCCTGCCCTTAAGTACTATAACCATACGTAGTCAGTATCAGTAGATCCGGTACAAACATGTACACACCCTGTAGTAGTATATAAAGCCCAAGAGCCCACCAGAGAACTTCAGTCAAGTTCTCTTGGTGTTCCCCCATCATCTGAGCCATACTAAGCAAGATAGACACAGTAGTTACCTCCACCGTTTTCCAAGTCCTTTTCCTATGATACTTCATCTGATTCCTCTGGGTTTCAACCTCAGATTATTGGTTGTATCACACATCATATCCATCACCCTCACCCCTCTCCCCAGAAGCTGAACAAGCCCTCCGCAGGACAGAGCTAATGTACGAGATAAGTACCAGAGGGACTTTGGACGGGGAATGATACAACCAACGAACTGAGGGTGAAACTCAGTGAAGTCAGATGAAAGTACAACTAGAACGGTGGATGGAAGGTAGATGCTACTGTGTCTATCTTGCTTAGTATCCCTCAGATGATGGGGAACACCAAGAGAACTTGACTGAAGTTCTCTGGCGGGCTCTTGGGCCTTATATACTATCTAAGGGTGTGTACATGTTTGTACCAGATCTACCAATACTGACTACATAAGGGTAAAGTACTTAAGGGCAGGCATAGACGGAAATTAATAACATGAGGAGGACGTGAGGCATTCATGAGGCGGGCACAGCCCGGGAATGGAAGCAAACGGAAATTAAAAGAGTGAGGCCAAGGTGAGGCGTCACAATGGAAGAGAAGATAAAAAGCGGCACTGCCCTGCACAGGACAGAGATGAACGTGGGAAAGAGAAGCTGTGCAGGGGTCTAGGCCAAAGGGGCGCAACCATATGTCATGTGAAAGAAGGTGATAAGATAAGATTCAAGTGTCTGTGCACTTAGATAAGTGCTGCACAAAGGATTTTTGTCTAAGTCCCGAAAGTGCTTCAATTGAGACGGGGAAAAGTGAGAAAAATAGGGGAAAATCAGGAGAAAAACATAGCGTCCATAACACTACCCCCTTCCTAAAGATCAACTTCCAGGTGATCAAAGGGAGCATTGAAACCATCATAATCGGTGGAGGACTCATATTGATGGAATAGGCGAATAAAATCTACATAAGCCATGTTGAGACAACGCGGAGCGTTTGGGTGAGCACGGGTGTAGTTGGAGATCACCTCTTTGGCGTGAGGAAGATTGCTCAATGGTTCCCATGTGCGCTCGGAATCGTCATAGCCTTTCCAGTGGATAAGATATTCGAGGTGATGGCCTTTCCATCGGGAAGAGACAACATATTCGACTTCATATTCCTCGTCCCGATCCTCCGTAACATGTGAAGGACCAGGCTGGTTAGCCAGCTGACCAGGTAAGCGTTCCTTATATGGCTTAACCCGAGATATATTTACTGTAGGGTGGATTCGCATAGATTGAGGGAGAAGCAGTTCAACTGCATTGGGACCGACTATTTTTAGGATTTTATAGGGGCCAAGCCAGCGCTCAGAGAGCTTCTTTGATGCGCGTGGCAAGCAGAGATTGTCAGTGGACAACCAGACGAGGTCGCCAATGGCATATGCCAGTGCCTCAGACCTCTTTTTATCTGCTTGGATCTTCATACGATCCTGGGCTTTTATTAAATTGTTGTTTGTTTCCTCAAGAGTCTTGGCCATAGCGTCAGCCAAATCATTGGCAGCTGGTGCCTTTGAACCGTGTGACTCAATGCCCATTCGTGGAGCATATGAGCGCGTGACCTCAAAAGGAGATTGCTTAGTAGAAGCTTGCTACTTCAAGTTGTAAGAGAATTGTGCGAGCAGAAGCCAGTCCGCCCACTCATGTTGTTTCTCAGTGGTGAAGAGCCGGAGATACTGCTGGAGATCTCTATTCATCCGCTCCATCTGTCCATCAGTCTGTGGATGGTGTGCGGTCAAGAGTTTAGGTTTAATGCCCAACCGGGCGCATAAATCTTTCATAAGTTGCGATGTGAACTGTGGGCCGTGGTCTGACATGATGCTTCTCGGAAGCCCGTGGTTCTTCCAAACATTATGTAAATATAGCTTTGCCATTTCCAAAGCGGTCACGGTCTTATTGCATGGAATAAACTCCACTTCTTTGGAGAATCTATTGACAACGACAAGAATAGAGTCAAAGCCGTTGGAGGGAGGGAGGTCGGTTGTAAAGTTGGCTGTGATGTCCACCTAAGGCATGTGTGGTACTTTCAAGGGTTGGAGCTTTCCGGCAGGTGCGATGTTCCCAACTTTGAAATGTTGACAATCATGGTTGTTATCCCAGGAGGTTGCTGGGACGGCAGAGGCGGCGCGTGCGGACGTTGCCTGTTTAGGGCAGTCCTTCTTGTGGGAGCCCCCCAGGAACTTGCACTGGGGGCACTCGTTTTTTGCCTTGCAGCATTCCTTTGCGCCGTGGCCCTGTGCGCCACAGTTGAAGCATTTCATAGCCTTGGTGCCTGGCTTCTTCGATCCGTTAAAGTTTATTTGTGCCTCATCACCGCCTTGTGGATCGTGAGTCTCAGCACTTCAGCCGAAACGCTTCTTTTTCTCAACTGGTTCCCCCGCCGCTCCTTTTGAGAAAAGGGCATAAGCCTCAAAACCCTTGGCAATGTGGCATATATCTGTCAGTGTTTCATCAATTGTGCCTTTTCTCGTGGCGGTGCGAAAGAGTTCATAGCGAATACGAGGGGAGACTTTATTTTCTAGGAGCCATACTCCCATTGTGTTATTGATTTGTGATTGGTGGCGGAGTGCCTGCCACTTGGTGATGAAGGTGTCTATATCGAGCGTTCCCTGTTCGAACCTCGAGATTTCATTTTTTGCCCAGTCTACTTGTAGCTGGGGGCAGAACAGTCCTTCAACATCACTGACTAAGTTTGCCCAGGTAAGGAGGTGTGTATTTCCGTCAGCGAGTTTTTGGAGTTCAGTTTCCGCGAAATATGACCCCTTTTGTCCCCGTAGCCGGGACAACACGGCATAGGCACAGTTTTTCCCATTTGGTCATAGGGTGCCATCTGCCGCCGTTATGGTGAACTGCCTTGGATTGCAGTCAATCCAGGCCTTCAACTTCACCCACCAATCCTCAAATTTCGCTTTTGACCCGTCATAGGTCCCTGGATCTTGGAAAATTTCCACTTTTGAATTTGAGCCTCCTGTCCCTCCTGCCGTTGACGGCCCAGCCCATGAGTGCAGTCCTAGCAGATCCCTTGTCCGCTGGTCCACCTCCTGTGCTCTTTCTTGTGCCTGCTGAAGCTTTTTGTTTGCTCTGAGGAGGGCGTCTGATAAGAGCTCCCTGTAACAACCCAACAAACGACCAAGGGCAACGTATGCCCAAGGCCGAATGCCAGTTTGTAGAAGGATGGGGGAACTTATCCTTGTCCTCTTACTGCATCCTTATGATGGGGGAAGGCAGAAGAGAACTTGAATGTTCTCCTCTGTCGGCTCTTTGGCCTTCAATACTACTACCCTGTATGTACATGTTATGGTGCGATCTACGATACCAGGACATATACAGTTACAGTATGTTAAGGGTAGGTAGATGCGGAGATTAATGAGGCAATGCTACATGCGCTAGGCATGAGGCAAAGCGGGGATGATCGTGGGAGAAATGGAAGGTAGTGGTAATTAAATAAGAAGAGAAGAAGGAGAAATGAAAGAAGGGAAGGCATAACATCACGATGAGGTAAGATAAGAGAGGGAAGACTTGTACCATGATGGGGTAGATCCAGGGAAGATCCCAACCAGGGGAAGATCCATAGATTGCGGAGGGAGATGTCATGTGACCGTACCTCTAAAGTCATGTGATCAAAGAAAGGGGGAAAGAGTCACGAGATATTGCGACACATGACCCTAGTCGTAACATATGAAGGGTAAGGGTAAAGGAAAAGAGAAGAAAGAAAAGGAAAAGAATGTCACGTGAGACGTAAATCTGTAACACTCCCTTTGTTGCTCCAGTAGTTGGAGTCTCTGTGCTTGTACATTTATGGCGTTTATCACATCAGTCATGGTTGGCTGAGGGGGAATCACATTTTCGATCTCTTCTTCATCTTGGAAATGATGTGACATTGTTATGTAAGGAGGGGGGGGCTAGTACGGGTATTTTCGTAGGGAGGAGAGGTATCGTCGGGTACGTAGGTAAGGATGGTTGTCTCGTCCGTAGAGGTCTGCTTGCCTCTGTCTTTCAAACTTGGGTAGGTATACCCGATGGCATCTTGGTGGAGTGGGGATGGGACTATAGTAGTGATGGGGAAAGAGTAATCTCTCTTCTTCGTCGGAGGATAACTCTCTTTCGCTTAGTCCTTCTCTTAGAACCGGCTCAGGCCAGTACTCTCTCTGGAGCCAAGTTGGGATGTCAGGAATAAAAAGACCCTCGTCCCAACCGAATTCTTCTGAGTGCTGGTGGGGTGGGGTGGCCAAGCTCGGTGTTGAGAGCTCGGAATGGTGGCGAGATGAAGCTAAGGGGTCTGCTACTAGGGTGTCTAAGAACTCTTCTACCTCCTCTTTGGTAGCAATAAGTTCTGTGGTTGCGGTAGCACCATAACCTGGCTCTCTCTCTCTCTGATCCACTACGTGCCCTAGTGTTGGCATGTCCGAGTACCTGTCTGACTTGGGAGGAAAAGGCACTGAGGCCCATACATAAGAACGAAGTGAACCTAGAGAAGATGTTGCGCGTACTTGCAGGCACTACTCTGGTTAGACAGGCATGAGGAGGAAAGATATGTTTTGGTACTTCTTATGATCTTGAACCCGTGTGGTGGAAGATGGTAGTCAAGTTCTAATGATACAACCAACAAACTGAGGGCGAAACTCAGTGAAGTCAGATGAAAGTACAACTAGAAAGGTGGATGGAAGGTAGATGCTACTGTGTCTATCTTGCTTAGTATCCCTCAGATGATGGGGAACACCAAGAGAACTTGACTGAAGTTCTCTGGCGGGCTCTTGGGCCTTATATACTATCTAAGGGTGTGTACATGTTTGTACCATATCTACCAATACTAACTACATAAGGGTAAAATACTTAAGGGCAGGCATAGACGGAAATTAATAACATGAGGAGGACGTGAGGCATTCATGAGGCGGGCACAGCCCAGGAATGGAAGCAAACGGAAATTAAAAGAGTGAGGCCAAGGTGAGGCGTCACAATGGAAGAGAAGATAAAAAGCGGCACTGCCCTGCACAGGACAGAGATGAACGTGGGAAAGAGAAGCTGTGCAGGGGTCTAGGCCAAAGGGGCGCAACCATATGTCACGTGAAAGAAGGTGATATGGTAAGGTTCAAGTGTCTGTGCGCTTAGATAAGCGCTGCACAAAGGTTTTTGTCTAAGTCCTGAAAGTGCTTCAATCGAGACGGGGAAAAGTGAGAAAAATAGGGAAAAATCAGGAGAAAAACATAGCGTCCATAACAGGGAATTCACAGATGCCCCCCTACGCACGGACCACCCCCGCTACCACGAGACATGCTACCAGTGCCACTGCCTAGGGCATCTCCAGGCAAACTGCCCCTACTATGAATGCCTGCACTGCCTCCAGTTCAACCCAGGTCACTCGCAGTGCAGCTGTTATCGCTGGCCACCATCCCCCTCCTCATCCACCTCGTCCCTCAACAAGCCACCCATTATCCGTTGCTCCGCCTGCTCCCAATGCATGATTCCCATGAACGCTCGCCCCCCTAGAGGAAACTGGCGTACCCGCACCCACAATCCCCACTCACTCTCTCCCAATAGGTTCACCTGTTACGCTTGGGTCCAGGTAGGGCAACAAGCATAGCCTTTAGGTCAAGACAAGGGGTACAAGGTGGTCCTAGTCAGGGATTTCCTAGACAAGGTGAGACGTCTGTAGCGATGTCGGGGAGGTTCTTGGTGACAGAATGGTTGCTGAAGGTCAAGGGGGTTTCAAGGACAAGCTGCCTGCTCAAAGTGCAGGCAGAGACTTGTAAGGTTCAAGCAGGGATGCAAGAAAGAGCAAGTGAATTGCTAGGACTCTAGAAGGTACAAGAGTAAAGGAGAACTAGCTTAAGAGTGAAGGTCCTCATCCAGAGGCCTTATATACCCAACCCCTTGGTTTAGGGCAGGTTCTGGTATGCCTAATATGGTAACTAGGTGGAATGTCATAGAAAATGAAAGAACAAGGCATAGTAAGCAAGAACGAGTCATCAAACGACAAGCTCAGCTGGAAGGCTATGGAGGAGTAATCTTGATGACTAAGCAGGTGAGTAATTGTATGACAAAGACAGACGATTAGGAATATGGGGTGAGTCATCAGTGAAAAGAAAACATAGTCCAAGGATGAGAACAAAGGTGTACACATGGATGGGGAATCATAACATCACCCTTGTGGACTTGGACTATGACGATGAAGCTTGGGGCTCAGACGGTAATACCAACATGAATGGGTCTCCTTCTCACAGGGACTTCTGACTGGCGCCATTCCCATCTTGCCCTTCTCCGGAGTTTCAGGATTAGTATGGGGGTAATGTTACGATTCCCCATCCATGTGTACACTTTTGTTCTCATCCTTGGACTATGTTTTCTTTTCATCAATGACTCATCCCATATTCCTAATCATTTGTCTTTGTCATACAATTACTCACCCACTTAGTCATCAAGATTACTCCTCCATAGCCTTCCAACTGAGTTTGTCATTTGATGACTCCTTCTTACTTGTATCTACAAGAGTCCTAGCAATCTACTTGGTCGTTTCTCGCATCCTTGTTAGAACCTTACACGTCTCTGCCTGCACTTTGAGCAGGCAGCTTGTCCTTGAAACCCCTTGACCTTCGGCAACCGTTTTGTCGCCAAGGAATCTTGACGTTGCTACAAATGTCTTGCCTTGCCTAGGAGAACCCAGGTTAGGACCACCTAGTATCTCAGTCTTACCTTGAAGGCTACGCTTGCTGCCCTACCCGGACCCAAACGTAACAAAAGAACTAGCTTCCCTCTAGGGCTGCCCTTGTTGCAGGCCCTCCTCCACCATTTCAAACCCAGTGTCCCTGTGGGCTAACCCCCACCAGAACCAATCTTGTCAACCCAGAAACCCAGCCCCATCAGCCACACCCAGGCCACCCCCACCATCAAACCCACCCATGTCCTCCTCCACCAAGGAACTTCGCCTCAGCACCCCTGAGGACTATGATGGCAAGGAAGAAACCTTCCAAAACTGGATTCAATCGGTCCAGCTCTACCTCCTTGTTAATGACAGTACCTATGACACCAACCAAAAGAAAATTGCCTTCGCTCTGTCCTTCATGAAGAAAGGATCCGCCCTAGGATGGGCAGCATCTGTTACGGATGTAACGTTCACGTGACAATTTCTCCTTTCTTTTATTTTATTTTATGTTTATCTTTGGACTTATCCCTTCTTACTTTACGACTTCCCCTTTTCTTTGATCACATAACCTGACATCATAGGTCACATGACATCCCCCTTTGTGATCTCAGGTTATTCCCTGGATCTTCCCCTCTACCATACACGCCTCCCCAATCCTCATCATACCTCATGGTAGGGGCTATGTTCTTCTTTCATTTCCTTTTATTATTCTTCTATGCTTCTTACCTTGCATTCTACCCACGATAATCCCCGCTTCACCTCATGCCTAGCGCATGTACACATAGCCTCATTAATATCCGCCTATGCCTGCCCTTATCTACTATATACTTTTATATCTAAGTATCTGTAAATCAAATACAAACATGTCATCATAGAGTAGTAGTATTTAAAGCCCGAAGCGGCAGACAAGGAACTCATTCGTGTTCTCTTGTTCTTTCCCCATCATAAGGGAGGGAGCATAAGCTCTTGGGTCACTTTCCCTATCCTCTCAGTCTAAGTAGTGGTGTTGGCCTACGTGGCCTTCATCATTATTTGGGTTGTTACAGCATCCTTTACTGCCGATGCCATCACCAACAAAAAGTTTGGGACCTTCCCAGACTTTATCACCACCCTCAAAACCACTTTCCTCACCACAGACCTCAAGGGGAAAGGCCTCACCACCTTGCAATCCCTTGCCCAGCATAAGGACAATATACTCGGATACATCAACGAGTTCAAAGTTGCTGTACATCTCAGTGGGATCATCGACCAGACCATCCTCATCCGCCTCTTCTCTGAGGGACTCAACCCAGCACTCATGCGCCGCATTTACTCCATGGACACCGTCCCCACCACTATTGACGATTGGTATGTTAAAGCAGAAAGGTTCCAGGCCCAATGGAACCGATCCAACCAAGTAGCCTCACATCAAGGCAAGGACCACAAGACCACCACCACCTCCTCTTCTGCACGTCCCTACCTTCCACCCACTGCTAGAAAACCCAAGGACCCAAACATGATGGATGTTGATGCCATATGCATCAGGAAGCTCACCCCAGAGGAACAAAAAATTTTCTTCAAAAAAGGTCTTTGCTTCCGATGCCGGAAACCAGGTCACAACAGTACCAACTGCCCCACCTTCACCTCCACCCCCAAACCTTGAGTCCAACAAGTTGCCAAGGAAGAAGAACTACCCCGCCTCCAAGAGATAGATGACAATGAAGAAGAAGGAGTAGCTAGGGTAGCCTTCTCTTCTGCAGACCAGGATTTTTGAAATGGGAACTTCGTTCGACGCAAAGTTCCCCCTCCATAACGTGTGCTCCTGTATTAGTATCTTGCACCCCAAAGGCAATGAGAATCCCCCTTCAACTCATTACCCCATCATACATGTTAAAAGTTGTCGACACTCGTGCCCTAATTGACAGTGGCGCAGACATCTCTTGCATTTGGCAGTTTGTCAGAAAACACTCCCTCCCCACCACGAAGCTTGATATTCCTATCAAAGTCCGAAACATAGACCAAACCTCAAACAAAAATGGAGAAATCCATTTCACCTGCACCCTCTTTACCAACATTGAGGGGGTCGCCCAGAAACACCTCTTCCATGTCATGTCTTGTGGGAGGGAGAAGGTCATCTTAGGTCTCCCCTGGCTTCAGGTCACCAACCCCGTCATCAACTGGTCGCGACAGACCCTCTCCATCTCTGAAACTTGTGACCAGTCCAAAAACCTCTACACAATGCACACCTCTGACAATGAACACCACAACACCTTCTTTCAAAAACCCCTGTCCAGGACTCCCCGCCATGTCAACATAGATGCTGTCTCAGACCAACAGCTCTATGAATTCCTCCATTACGAAACTGAAGACCAGTATATCACCCGTGCCAAGCGAAACCGTGCCCTCCACAGGATCATCTGTGGAAACTCCCGCTTTGTCCTAGGATCTCCAGTAGTAGCAAGGCTCACCACAGCCACAGAGCTTGCGGCCACAGCTGAAAAAGTGAAACCTCCGGCATGATTGTCAAACCGGGACAACTTGCCATGGACCCTGTGAAACTAGACAGGATTGCCAGCTGGCCCACCCCCACCAAAGTCAAGGAAGTGCGCTCCTTCCTTGGCTTTGCCAACTTTTACCAATGATTCATCCCTGACTACTCCACTGTCACTCGCCCCCTTCTTGACCTCACCAAAAAGGACCACTGCTGGGAGTGGACTCCCGAAACCCAGGCATCCTTTGACAATCTCAAACAGCTGTTCCTGTCGAAACCCATCCTTCAACTCCCAGACTTTTCAAAACCATTTGCCATTGCTACTGATGCATCCAGGGATGCTTCAGGCGCTATCTGTTATGAATCGTAACATTTTCCATAGACTTGACTTCTCTCTTTCCTTTTCTTTTATGTTTACATTAGGACTTACCCCTTTCCCTTCTATGCCTTCCCCTTTTCTTTGATCATGTGACCTGACGTCATAGGTCACATGACATCCCCCTTCACGATCTCAGGATATTCCCTGGATCTTCCCCTTTGTCGCTCAAGCCTTCCCTTACCTCACCTTACCTCACGACTAAGGCTATGCATGCTTCTTATTTAATTACCGCTATGCTTCTTTCCTTCCTCTTCTTATCCCACGCTCACCTCTGCTTTGCCTCATGCCTAGCACATGTTCACATAGCCCCTTTAATCTCCGCCTATGCTTCTCTTCTTCTTTACTATACCTTTATTTAGAAGTACATCGTAGATCAAGGATCCACATGTACAAACAGTAGAATAGTATTTAAAGCCCAAAGAGGCGGCAAGGAACTCTATTTGAGTTCTCTTGTTCTTTCCCCTCATAAGGGTTGGAGCTTGAAAGCTTGGGTCACTTTCCCTTTCTCTCAGTCAGAACTTTGGCCTTGGACAATGTGTCCTTGGTCATTGTTTGGCTTGTTACACTATCCTCCTCCAGACCGATTCCAATGGTGACTGGCACCCCTGTTCATATTTGTCCCAGACCTTTATCCCCACTGAATAAAACTACAACATCTATGACAGGGAACTCCTGGTGATCATCCGCGCCTTAAAATCATGGTGACACTATCTCCATGGCTCCCCCTTCCCAGTACAGGTCTTCACAGACCACAAGAACCTAACCTACTTCCATGAGGCCCAGAAGTTGAACAGATGACAGGCCAGGTGACTCCTTGATCTTGCAGACTTTGACCTAAAGATCACCCACGTCCCAGGCAAACTCCTCGCTGGCCCTGATGCTTTGTCATGCTGCTCAGATCTCCACTCCGACGAGTCAGACAACACTGAAACTGTCTTACTCCCTGATTCCCTCTTTGTCAACCTCACCAACACCGTTCTCCACTCCTGCATCTCCTCAGCATCTGCTGCCGATCCCCTTGTTCTACAACACCTTCAAACCTCCCTGGAACCATCTATCCCTGCTGCCTTCCATTCCCATTTATCTGACTGGCAGATCTCAGAAGGCATCCTCACCTACAGAGGACGAGTTTACATTCCCCCTGATGAACCCCTTTGATGATCAGTTGTCCAACAATGCCATGACCATGAAACCGCCGGCCACCCAGGTTATCTGAAAACTTGTCAGCTGGTTGCTGCAGAATTCTGGTGGCCAGGCCTAGCTCAATATGTTACAATTTTCATTCCCTTTCCTCAAATACTCCTTATTTCTTTCTTTTCTCGTCACTACAACTGGAGAGGATGCACCTGGTCTAACAATAGCTATCTCCTTCTCACCGGTCCAACATCCGTGTTCTTATCTCGTCTCTAACTCTTATCTTGGACTTAC
>JBBPLM010000525.1:0-13345 GCA_038089795.1 Pulchroboletus neoregius | reverse complement strand
CCAAGGAAAGGAAGACAAAAAAGGGAAAGCAGAAGAATATCATGGAAGGCTGTGGAAGGTGGGGAATACTAGCCAATGTGAGAGAATCGATGGAGGAGAAAGAGTAAGTCCAAGATAAGAGTTACACATGAAGTAAGAACTAGGAGTGTACGAGAGAAAGGAAAGGAAATTGTAACAGGTTCTTCCTAGGTGAGATGAGACGTTTGTAGCAACATCAAGGTTCCTTGGTGACAGAACGGTCACCAAAGGTCAATGGGTTTCAAGGACAAGCTGCCTGCTCAAAGTGCAGGCAGAGACTTGTAAGGTTCAAGCAGGAATGCAAAAAGCAACAAATGAATTGCTAGGACTCTTGTAGGTACAAGTAAGAAGGAGAACTAGCTTAAAGGTGAAGGTCCTCATCTAGAGGCCTTATATACCTAACCCCTTGGTTTAGGGCAGGTTCTGGAGTACCTAATATAGTAACTAGGCAGAATGTCAAAGAAAGTGAAAGAACAAAGTGTAGTAAGTGAGAACGAGTCATCAAATGACAAACTTGGCTGGAAGACTGTGGTGGAGTAATCTTGATGACTAAGCAGGTGAGTAATCGTATGATAAAGATGAATGATTAGGAATAGAGGGTGTATCATCAATGTACAGAAAAAGATAGTCCTAGGCAAGAGAGAAGGTGTATGAAGAGAGAAGGGGCGAAACGTAACATCATCTTTGATCGCTTTTATCTCAAACTTATCTTTTCCTTCACCAGTTCTCTCACACCAGTCAGTGTTCCCTGCTTCCATCATATTCTATTAGCTTCTCTCTCTTTCCTTTCTCAGCCTTTACCCCTTGGTCTGTGTATTGAATGTACATACTTGTACTATGGAGGAAGCCACTGGGTTACCTGGTGTGCTACAATTGAGTGTAGGTAGAAGTATTCGGTAAAAGATGTTCTATTGATCTCAGTATACAACTGAGCCTTATATACTTAGTACTATACAGTTAATAATACTAAGGTATAATATCGCTTGTGAATATTAATGAACTGCGAACCAAAGTACTGGAATAACCAGGACTATCAGAAAATCTGGAAGTACCAGAATGCTCGGAAACCACTAGTTCAACACTGTGCGCGCTGGTCCACAATACTTAAACACTTCTGTACTACATGTATATCTCATTCTTGATCTACACAATACAAGCATATCATTAAGTCTCATCCTTTGAGTCCCTCTGAGTATCATCCCTAGGAAGCTTCTTAGCTTCAATCCTCGTCTTCCTCGTCCAACTCTCTGAACGATTGCTCGTCAGACATCAGTCTCTTCGTGAGCATCACCTGAATGAAGTCTGTCTGGTAAGAGACTTCTTGTTGTATGCTTCACATAACAATTCTACTGTTTACATGTGTATGGTACCAATCTACAATACCAAAGCATAAAAGGATATGGTAGATGTTACGACTGACCTCAGGTGAGGTGAGCTGTAGACCTGGAGGCTTCCTAAGATCCCCTCAGAGGCAAGCATTGGCCATTGGATGGCTGGCCCAACGATGGGTGATGGTAACTCCGAGGCTGAGTAGAGGGATGATCATTGGAAGGGAACATGGTAGATTCAAGAGGTCTAAGTAGGGACACTACAGAGACAGTGGGATATGAGATAGCTCGGGGATAAAAGCCAAGGGAGCAAGATAAGGGTTCAAGGGGTGGGGGTCCAGGCAGTGAAACAAACCAACAAATCAAGAGTGAAACTCAAAGAGTCAGAGAAGAGTAACACTAGGAAAAGGTGAATAGGAGGCAATGGGTCTATCTTGCTTAAGTCTCTCGATGAAGGTGAAAGACCAAGAGAACTTGACTGGGGTTCTTTGGCTGGCGCTTTGGGCCTTTATATACTACCTAGGTATGTACATCTGTTTGTGCTGGATCTACCGATACAATGCTACAAACGGGTAAAGTACTTTAGGGCTAACACCAATGGAGATTAAACCAGCAAGGTAACCATGAGGCATGCATAGCCATACAATGGAAGCATGTGGACATGAATTCCATGAGGCCAAGGTGAGGCCATCAAATGGAAGAGAAGAAAAGAAAGGGGCACTGCCTTGCACAGGGTGGAGATGAATGTGTGAAGAAGAAGCTGTGCAAGGGCCTAGAGCCAAAGGTTGTGACTCTAGGTCATGTGATTGAAAAAAGATAAGGAAGAGAGGTAAGATGAAGAAGTGTCTGTGCGCTTAGGTAAGCACTGCACGAGGAAACATCTAAGTCCATGAAAAGGTCAACGTTTGACCGAGGATCGATAAAAAGAAAGGAAAAAGAGTGGGAAAAAGATACTGTTCATAACACTACCCCCTTCTTAAAGATCAACTTCCAGGTGATCCAAGGGAGCATTGAAACCATCATACTCAGTCAAATCATTGTATTGGTGGAAAAGGTGCACGAAATCCAAATAAGCCATATTCAGATGGCAAGGTGCATTGGGGTGAGCACGGGTGTAGTCGGAAATCGCCTCTTTGGCATGGGAGAGATTGCTCAAAGGTTCCCAGGTGCACTCAGAGTCATCATAGCCTTTCCAGTGGATTAGGTACTCCAGGTGATTGTAACAACCCAACAAACGACCAAGGGCAACGTATGCCCAAGGCCGAATGCCAGACAGTAGAGTGGAGGGAAAGTGACCCTGTCCTACGTCTGCACCCTTATGATGGAGGAAAGCAGAAGAGAACTTGGATGTTCTCCTCTGTCGGCTCTTTGGCCTTAAATACTATTCTAATGTTTGTACATGTAGATACGTTATCTACGATGTACTTCTAAATAAGACTATAGTAATAGAAGAGAAGCATATGTGCGGTAATTAAAGAGGCGATGCTACATGAGTCAACCATGAGGCAAAGCGGAGATGAAGAGGTACTACCCTGACCGTGTGACAGGGGGTGGAGAGGAATGGAAAGGAAGCATAAGGTAAATGAAAGAAGGGAAGACATACATCACGATGAGGTAAGATAAGAAAGGGGAGGCTTGTATCGTGATGGGGAAGATCCAGGGAAGATCCAGGATCGCGGAAGGGGATAGGATCATGTGACCCTACAGTCATCAGGTCACGTGACCTGAAAAGAAAGGTAAACATTGTAAGGTAAGGGATAAGTCTGTTAACATAGACAAAAAGAAAAAGGAAAAAGAGATAAGTCCAATGAAAATGTTACGAATCGTAACAGTGATGGCCTTTCCATCGGAAGTCAACAACATAATCAACTTTGTATTCCTCGTCCCAATCTTCCATAATGTGGGAAGGACCAGGCTGATCAGCCAGCTGACCAGGTAACCATTCTTTATATGGCTTAACCCAAGAGATATTAATAGTGGGGTGAATGCGCACTGAGCATGGGAGAAGGAGGGAGATTGCATTAGGGCTGACTATTTTTGTAATTTTGTAAGGGCCTAGCCAGCGCTCAGAGAGCTTCTTTGATGCACATAGCAAGCAGAGATTGTCAGTAGACAACCAGATGAGGTCACCGACAGCATATGTAGGTGCCTCGGACCTTTTCTTATCCACTTGGACCTTCATATGGTCCTGGGCTTTTTCTAAGTTGTTTTTGATTTCTTCCAAAGTCTTGGCCATCGTGTTAGCCAACTCATCGGCCGCTGGGGCCTTAGAGACATGGGACTTCACGTCCATGCAAGGGATGTAAGAGCATGTGACTTCAAAAGGGGATTTCCATGTAGAAGCCTGTTGCTTTGAGTTATATGAAAGTTGAGCAAGTGGAAGCCAGTCTGCCCACTCATCCTGCTTCTCTGCCATAAATAACCAAAGATACTGCTGGAGATCTTGGTTCATGCGCTCCATCTGACCATCAGTCTGCAGGTGATGTGTTGTGGAAAGCTTGGGTTTTATCCCCAATCAGGCACACAGATCTTTCATAAGCTGTGAAGTAAATTGGGGGCCACAGTCGGATACAATGCTTCTCGGAAGCCCATGGTTTTTCCAAATGTTGTGAAGGTATAATTTAGCCGTGTCTAGTGCAGTCACGGTTTTGTTACAAGGAATGAATTCAACTTCCTTCGAGAATCGGTCAACAACAACAAGAATTGAGTCAAATCTGTTGGAGGGGGGGAGATCTGTCGTAAAATCTGTGGTAACGTCAACCCAAGGCATATGAGGTACTTCCAAGGGTTGTAGTTTGCCGGCAGGCGCGATGTTGCCTACTTTGAAGCATTGGCATCTGTCACATCGTGAGACATAATCTTTAACATGATAGGCCACATGTGGCCAGGAGTAGCTGCACCACAGCAGTTCTAAGGTCTTTTCAGCCCTGGGATGGCCGGCAGTGGGTAAATCATGATGTAATCTAATTGTGTCCAAGTGAAGACTTCCTTCGTCAGGGATGTAAAAGCGGCCATCAGCTGTATAGATGATGCTGTTGGTATCTATGTCCGATTGTTTCCACCCATCAATGGTGGTTGGACCATCTTCTGTGAATAATTTTTTTGTTGCATCTCTGATGCGTTTTATGAGGTGATCCCCTTCATCTGTCATGTGAACCTTCAAGGCCCACACTTTGTCTGGGGAAATAACCGTAATTCCCATATTGTCATTTTCCAGACCAATAGTGTGGTCCTCACATCTAGAGAGGGCATTGGCTTTTGCCATGGAAGCACCAGGCTTATGTAACCAGAGGAAATTGAATCAAGAAAGGTACTGCACCCAGTGTGCTTGGCGGCGATTGAGGTCCTGCCACTTCATGAACCACTGCAGGTTCGCATGGTCATTCCAGACCTCAAATTCCTGCTTAGCACCTTCTAGGTAGTGGTGCCACATCTCAACCAAACGAATCACGCTTAACATTTCTTTGTCAGCGATAGGGTAATTTTATTCTTCTGGGCTCATTGAGTGGGAAGTGTAGGCAACCAGGTGCCACTTGTCTTCTTTAAGGATGGAGAGCACAGCTCCTGTTGCGAAGTCTAAGGAGTCACACTCCATTCTGAATTTACAATCATTATCGGGGTATGCTAAAATAGGTGCTGACATAAATTTTTCTTATAGCATGTCAAACACCTGTTGTTGGGCACTGTCCCAGACAAAAGGCATGTCCTTTCTGGTGAGGTTGTGTAGTGGGTGCGCCGTCTGTGCATATCCAGAGATGAATCGGCGATAGAAATTAGCCAATCCAAGAAAACTCCTGACTCTTTTTACATTTTTCGGTTCAGGCCACTCCAGAATGGCCTTCACTTTGGAGTCATCCATGCGGATGCTGTTCTTTCCAGTGATCATGTTGAGAAACTCAACTTCTTTGGCATGAAATGTACACTTTTCAGGTTTAATGAAAAGATTGTTTTCTTCAAGTCAGTGGAGAACTTCCAACATGACCTTGTCGTGCTCCTTCTTCAAGTCTGATTTCATAAATATCATAAGATCATCAATGTAGATGACACAGATGTTTTCCATGTTGGCAAAGATTTCATTCATCATTGCTTGGAAGGTTCCGGGGGAATTGCACATTCTGAAGAACATGACTAGGGGTTCGAATGAACTGCAGTAGCAAGTGAACGCCACTTTCCATTCGTTGCCTTCCTTGATGCATACATTATTGTAGCCCCATCGGAGATCCATCTTTGTGAACATCTTTGCTCCTTTGAGCTTGTTGATGAGTTGGGAGATAAGGGGGAGAGGGTAGTTATTATATACTCATATGGGAATTAAAAATTAAAACTACAAAGCAATATATGGCCTAGGAAATGATGTCAATGTGTTGTTTGGATGTATAACAAGGATTTACAGAAGGACTGGAAAGATTTGGTGGTCAGGAAGAACCTTTACAATAAAAAAGATGGAAAAATGAAAATGACTTGATTAGACCTTTATAAAAATTCTGTAGTGTGTTGGGACCATTCCCAATCGGCCTGTAGACCTTTAAAACCCCCATATTAACTCTTATAATTCCCAGGAGGTCCCCTGTTGAATTAATATACATCAATGGGTAGGAAGGAGGAGGAGGACATTGGGTGATCACTATGAAATAAATAGCCAATGCTCAGGCAGTGATTGGACTGTGTTACAAATGTGTTTACAGGCATGGGTAGGTGTGTGGGGTGTGTTCAAGTTGTACCTCTGAATTGATATTGCCAGATAGAGGGGGAGTAGTATATTGGGTGATCATTGTTATGAATGTAACATTCACGTGACTCTTTTCCTTAGAACTTTATTTCTTTTTCCTTTTCCTTTATGTTTACTTTAGGACTTACCTTTCCTTTCTACATTTTCCCCCTTTCTTCGATCATGTGACCTGATGTCATAGGTCACCTGACATCCCCCTTCGCGATCTCGGGAAAGTCCCAGGATCTTCCCCTCTGTCATCCACGCCTCCCCGATCCCATCGTACCTCATGGCAGAGGCTATGTTCCCTTCTGTCTTTCATTTCCACTTATGCTTCCATTTCTTACCTTCCATTATTCCCACGTTAACCTCCGCTGCGCCTCATGCCTAGCACATGGCCACAGCCTCCTTAATTACCGCCTTATGCCTTCCATTCTTACTATAGTCTTATTTAGAAGTACATCGTAGATCAGGTCTCTACATGTACAATCAGTATTTAAGGCCTAAGAGCCGGCAGTTGAACTCATTCGAGTTCTTCTGTTCTTTCCCCTCATAAGGGTTGGAGCACAAGTCCTTGGGTATACGTTCCCTCCTCCATGGGTGAGACTCTCCCCATTCTTCAGCCATAACTTAGGCCTTGGACAACGTGTCCTTGGTCTTTGTTTGGGTTGTTACAATCACTATGAAATAAATAGCCAGCGCTCAGGCAGTGATTGGACCGTGTTTCCAACATACTTACAAGCATTGGTCAATATGTGGGGTATGTTCAAGAGGGGGGGGAGGAGCATCCCATGTAATTATATACTCTAATTAAGAATTGAATCTCAAAACAAATATCTGGGTTAGAATATGATGATTAGAAAGGACATACAAAGGATTAGCATCAACAAATCCTAGCCAGCCTTGGTCAAGTCTACTCAGGTTTGTCTAGGTTCATCTAGGTTAGGTTATGTTACGAATGTATAACGATCTGACACTTTTCCTTGACTTTCTTTCTTTTTTACTTTACACTTATGTTAACAGACTTATCCCTTTCTCTTCTACATTTACCCCTTTTCTCCGATCACGTGACCTGACATCATAGGTCACATGACATCCCCCTTCGCAATCTCAGGAAAGTCCCTGGATCTTCCCCTTTATCTCACAAGTCTCCCCGATCACAGATCTTACCTCGAGGTAAAGGCTATGCCTTCTATTCTTTCATTACCAAACATTATGCTTCTTTACTTCTTACCTTCCATTATTCCCACGATTACCTCCGCTATGCCTAATGCCTAGCGCATGTCACATCGCCTCATTAATGTCCACCTTATGCCTCCCCTAAACTTACTATATCTTTATCTAGTAGTACATCGTAGATCAGGGATCCACATGTACAAACCCTAGAATAGTATTTAAGGCCTAAGAGCTGGACAAGGAACTCATTCGAGTTCTCTTGTTCTTTTTCCATCATGGAGGGATTGAGCATAAGCTCTTGTGTCACTTTTCCATTTTTTTAGTCTAAGTAGTGGTGTCGGTCTACATGGCCTTCATCATTATTTGGGTTGTTACAGGTTAGGTTCATCTAGGTTTAATCAGGTTCAATCAGGTTCATCTAGGTTTAATCAGGTTCAATCAGGTTCAATCAGGTTCGTCTAGGTTCAATCAGGTTCAATCAGGTTTGAGCTGGTCTCTCCAGGTCCACCCAGGTATGGATCATGTTTGATCAGATGTTCCCAACAGAGTCAGACTCTCATATACATTTAATCACTATCAGGATCCTCCATGTCAATGTCACCATCAGTGTCCCCATCTTCTGGACCAAACAGCTCTCTCTCCAACCTATCACTGTCCTCTAGGGCAGGTGTGTCATGATGGCGATGTGGCGCCTGCACAGGCTGAACATCTTGCACTGCTATTTTTCTTCACACAGGAGGCTTTCGGGCTCTCTTTGACTTAGTAGACTTTTGCTCCCTAGCCAAACATAGTCTTCATCGTTCCAGGTAGATTTGTTGACGTGCAACCAATTCATCATAGCCAGCAGACTGATATATGTCAAAGGTGAACTCTGCTGTGGGCTTGATAGCTTGTGGTCCAGTTCATCTTTGAGCAGCAGGACCACCCTCAGCCAGACCAAGAATCTTGTAGAACAAGGGGTAGGTTACAAACTTGACCTTTCCCTGCTTGTCTATCACCCAAGGTTTGCCAACAACCCTTTTGGACATCGCCACTGACATAGGAAGGCAATGCAAGTTGGAAAATATTTTGCCTAGTCTGTCCATGACACAGAATTGTTCTTGTTCATTGTGTCCCTCCATTAGTTCGTGGAATTGGTGAAGATAGCCTGGTTTGATGCGAAAGACATTCCAAGGTGATCAGGAATGGCTTGGATCATGTGCCAAGGGAAAGAAGAAAGACACTCGACCAGAGAAGGGAGTTTGAGGCTGTCCATGAGGCTGTGATCCAGGCAGGTTTGCATTGTAAGCCTCAAAGGCACATACAATCACAGTCCCATAGACTTTGTCCACAGACTGTTACAAACAGTATCCTTTTTCCCGCTTTTCTTTCTCTTTCTCCCGCTCTCCACATGGTCAAACATTGACCTTTCATGGACTTAGTTGTTTTTCACAGTGCAGCGCTTATGTTAGCACACAGACACTTTCTTGATCTTATTGTTTCTCCCTTATCTTTTCAATTACGTGACCTAGAGTCACAACCCTTTGGTCTAGGTCCTTGCACAGGCTTCTATTCCCACGTTCATCTCCGTCCTGTGCAAGGCAGTACCTTCTTTCTTCTTTTCATTTCCGCCTTCTTCTCTTCTCTTCCATTTGATGGCCTCACCTTGGCCTCATGGAACCCATGTCCGTGTGCTTCCATTGAATGGCAGTGCACGCCTCATGTTTACCTTGTTGGTTTAATCTCCATTGGTGTCTGCTGAAACGAACCAACAAATTGAGAGTGTAACTTGAAGAGTCAGAGAATAGTAACACTAGTAAAATGTAAAGATGAGGACGACGAGTCTATCTTGCTTGGAGTCTCTCGATGATGGTGAAAGACCAAGAGAACTTGACTGAGCTCTCTGGCTGGCGCTTTGGGCCTTATATACTACTATACTGTATGTACCTGTTTGTACTGGATCTACCAATACATGCCATACAAGGATAGAGTACTTTAGGGCAGGTGCCAACGGAGATTAAACCAGCAAGGTAAACATGAGGCACACATAGCCATACAATGTGTTACAATTTTCATTACCTTTCCTCGAATACTCCTTATCTCTTTCTTTTCTCATTGCTACAACTGGAGAGGATGCACTTGGTCTAACAATAGCTATCTCCTTCTCACCGGTCTGACATCCTTGTTCTTATCCCGTCTCTAATTCTTATCTCAGACTTACCTTCTCTCCTCCACCAATTCTCTCACATTGGTGTGTATTCCCCATTTCCATTGCCTTCCTTAGTCTTCTTTCCCTTTCCTCTTTTATTCTCTTCCCCTTGGTCCGTGTGCACTGGTCCTGCATATATAAACCAGTAGTTACTATGTGTATTCTCTATTCTTGATCTACACAATACAAGTGTATCATTAAGTCTCACCTCCTTAGAGTCCCCTCTGAGTTTATCCCTTGGAAGCATCCTTGCTTCACCCCTCATCATCCTCGTCCATCTCTGAACGATTGCTCGTCTGACATCAGTCTCTTTGTGAGCATCACCAGAATGCAGTCTGTCAAGTAAGAGACCTTTTTGTGTATGCTTCGTGTAACACAATGGAAGCATGCGGACATGAATTCCATGAGGCCAAGGTGAGGCCATCAAATGGAAGAGAAGAAGAAGAGACGGAAATGAAGAAAGGAAGAAGAAGATGGCACTGCCTTGCACAGGACAGAGATGAACGTGGGAATAGAAGCCTGTGCAAGGACCTAGACCAAAGGGTCATGACTCTAGGTCACATGATTAAAAAAGATAAGAGAAACGAGATAAGATCAATCAGTGTCTGTGCGCTTAGGTAAGTGCTGCACAAGAAAATGTCTAAGTCCGTGAAAAGGTCAACATTTGACCGTGTGGAGAGCAGGAAAAGAGAAAGAAAAGCGGGAAAAAGGATACCATTCGTAACATCTGCCCTAAAGTACTCTAACCTTGTATGGCATGTATCGGTAGATCCGGTGCAAACAGGTACATACATTGTAGTAGTATATAAGGCCCAAAGCGCCAGCCAGAGAACTCCAGTCAAGTTCTCTTGGTCTTTCACTTTCATCAAGAGACTTAAGCAAGATAGACCCCTTGTCGTTTACCATCTTTTCTACCTAGTGTCTACTCCTCTAACTTGTGAGTTTTGTCCTCACTGTTGGTTTGTTTCATTAGAACTTGACTACATCATCTTCCACTAAAATGGGCCTAAGAACTATGAAGTACTTTTATACTCTTTCCCCTCACGTCTGTCTCACCAGAGCAAGTGCCTACAAGTACGCGCAGGTTCCTCTCTAGGTGCACCAAGTTCTTACACAAAGGCCTCAGTGCCTTTTCATCTTCCCTCAGACAGACACTTGGGCATGCCAACACTAGTGTTACGAATCCATAACGATTTTGGACTTATCCATAGACTTTTCATTTCTTTTACGTTTTACCATTGGACTTATCCCTTTCTCTTCTACGTTTACCTTTCTTTTCAGGTCACGTGACCTATGACTGTACGGTCACGTGATCCATCCCCTTTTGCGATTCGGGATCTTCCCCGGATCTTCCCCTCTGTCATCCACGCCTTCCCGATCTCATCATACCTCGTGGCAGAGGCTATGTATCTTCTCTTCTCTTCTCTATTTAATTACCACACCTTATGCTTCTCTACTTCCATTTCACCCATGCTAATCCCCACTTGGCCTCATGGTCTCCTCATGGGTCATAGCCTCCTTAATTACCGCCTATGCCTCCCCTTATGTTAGTCTATACTTATTAGTAGTACATCGTTAGATCTAGCATCTACATGTACAAACCTTAGAAGTAGTATTTAAGGCCAAAGAGCCGACAGTTGAACTCATTCGAGTTCTCCTGTTCTTTCCCCTCATAAGGGTTGGAGCTAGAAGCTTGGGTCACTTTCCCAATTCCTTCAGCCAGGACTTTGGCCTTGGACACGTCGTCCTTGGTCATTGTTTGGATTGTTACAACTAGGGCATGCAGTGGAGCAGAGGTTGAATCAGCACAACTACGGCACTTCTGCCATCATAGAAATCATCGCAAAGAAGGAAGAAGTTGATGACTTCCTCATCCACCTTCAGCTGCAGGATGACCAAAAAGTTGGGTCTCCCCACCTTTCAGAAGTATCAATACCCAGTCTTTGCACCCCGCCACCCCAGCACTCAGATGACTTCCCATGGGGTGAAAATCCTTCTATTCCTGACATCCCCATCTGGCTCCAACAAGAGTACTGACCTGAAGCCATCCAGGAGGGATTTGAGCAGAGGGAACTAAGCAGTGAAGAAGAAGAAGCATTAGTATTCCCTTACAGGTATCACCGTTCCCCCACTCCCCATATACATAGAACCCACCGAGTTTATAGGCCAGGGTTTGAAAGACAATGACAAGCAGAGGACTATGGGAGAGACCAAATCCCTTATTTACGCACTCATCATTACCTTTCTATGCTCCGAAAGTACCCCTACTAGTTCTTTCTTTCCTCCCCTTCACCTGTAACAATGTCAAACAACCAATACAATGATGAGGCTGAGGGCATTATGCCACCTCCTCCCTGTAACAACCCAAACAATGACCGAGGACACATTGTCCAAGGCCAAAGTTCTGGCTGAAGAATGGGGAGAGTCTCACCCATGGAGGAGGGAACTTATACCCAAGCTTTCGAGCTCCAACCCTTATGAGGGGAAAGAACAAGAGAACTCGAATGAGTTCCTTGTCCGGCTCTTAGGCCTTAAATACTATCTAAGTGTTTGTACATGGTGATACTAGATCTACCGATGTACTTCTAAATAAGTCTATAGTAGTTTAGGGGAGGCATAAGGCGGACATTAAGGAGGCTGTACCAACATGCGCTAGGCATGAGGCAAAGCGGAGGTGAGTGTGGGGATAATGGAAGGAAAGAAGCATAAGTGCAGATATTAAAAGAGAAGGAAAGCATAGCCTCTGCCATGAGGTACGATGGGATCGGGAAGGCGTGGATGACAGAGGGGAAGATCCAGGGAAGATCCCAGATGCGAAAGGGGATAGATCACGTGACCGTACAGTCATAGGTCACGTGACCTGAAAAAGAAAGGTTAACGTAGTGAGGAAAGGGATAAGTCCAATGGTGAAACGTAAAGTAAAGGAAAAGAAAAGATAAGTCCGTAAAATAGTTACGATTCATAACACTCCCCAGCCAACCATGGCTGATGTAATAAATGCAGTAAATGTACAAGCACAAAGACTACAAATGCTCGAGCAACAACGAGAGCAGATGACGGAGGCACTCCTACATGCAAATGAAATGTTGCAGCAAGCCCAAGAAAGGGCACAAGAAGCTGACCAACGCACAAGGGAAATGCTTGGTCTCCACGCATGGGCTGGGACTGGAGGCAACAATGCCCTGGGAGGTTCCAACTCAAAAGTAGAGATCTTCCAAAATCCAGGGACCTATGACAGGTCCAAAGCTAAATTCGAAGACTGGTGGACTAAGCTAAAAGCTTGGATCGATTGCAACCCAAAACTAAACAGTTCTTGATACAGGGGCCAGATGGCATAAAACGGGCCAATGGAAAAAATTGCGCTTATGCAATCCTATCCCATCTCCGCGGACAAAAAGGAAGCTACTTTGCGGAGATCAAATTACAGAAGCTCGCTGACGGGAATACCCATCTTTATGACTGGAACACCTTAGTCAGCAACATCGAAGGACTATTCAGACCCCAGCTGCAAGTTGACTGGGCAAAAAATGAAATCTCCCGGTTTGCACAAGGGGACCTAGATATCGACACCTTCATAGCCAAATGGAGGGCACTCTATCATCAGTCCAAAATAGATAACACCATGGGAGTCTGGCTCCTAGAAAATAAAATTTCACCTCGCATCTGATTTGAGCTCTTTCGGACCGCAAGCAGAAAGAATAGCATAGATGAAACACTGACCGAAACAACCCAATACTTGGAGTCGAAATCCAAGGAATCAAGATGAAGTTTCTACTAGAGAAAGGATGGTATGTAGCTAATGGTGTCTATCTTGCTTGATCCCTCAGTGATGGGGAAAGACCAAGAGAACTTGACTGAGTTCTCTGGCTGGCGCTTTGGGCCTTATATACTACTACACTGTATGTACCTGTTTGTACCGAATCTAGC